>SNQJ01S0039139.1:48271-82888 GCA_010110895.2 Picea sitchensis
TCCAGTTAAAAATATCAGAAGAGATAGAGCAAAGAGTGAGTAGAGGCTGACTTATTCCAAGTCCCAAAGATCAAAAGAGATAGCCTTAGAATAAATGAAGATGAGACCCAAGATAGTCGGGTTCGCAGGAGGAAGTTCAAAGGCCAAAGTATTTGAACAAATAAAAACTCTTCCAAGTCAGAAGAAATAAAAATCTCATGAGGAGGAGTGACAGCAGCCATCGGATCGATTGTTGCAAGAATTTTGGACCATTAGATCAGTGTCCAAGAAATTAAAGAAGAGCGCCAAGGAGGAAACAGATCCTGGCCGTCGGATCTAAGTGCAAAGGATCGACAGTCATCTGATCTAGGTAAAGTGCATGTGCCTTAAACCTTTGTGTGCACAGGAGAGGGAACTTGCCAAAGTCCCAAAGTCCTGGAGTGATTAGGGATCGTTAATCATCAAGAGGGACAAGTGGCGCAAGATCTACAACTCTGGAGCGGAAGAACTTCATAAGGTCGTAGACGAGGAGAAGGCAAAATCGTCGAAGAGATGAAGAAGACCTAGACCGTCAGATCTAGAGGGACGCGTGGTGGAAATCCATTGAATTCGAGTGAAACCACTTTAGGAGGAATGAGTGAGCAGGAGTTTGAAACTCTCGCAGCCCGAAGAGCAAAGGTGGATAACAGTCGTTGGATCCAGGAGGACACGCGTCAACAGATCTTGTACTTTGGGAGGAATCAAGTGCGAAATTTTGAAACTTCCGAAGCCCGAAGACCCGAAGTGAAGCAAAATCATCGATCTGTAGGATACACGCGTCGATAGGTCGTGAACTCTGGGTGAAAGAATTCTGGGAGAAAGTGAAGGCAGGACTTCAAACTCTTGAAGCCTGAATTGCCAAAGCAAATCATGATCGTTGATTGAAAGGGACAGACGTCAATAGATCTTGAAGATCTGGGAGAGCATGCTCTAGAGAGAAGGCAGAAAGAGGACAGATATCAATCGTTGATCAAGAGACAACACCCGAGATCGCAAGATAAACAGTCGCGCTTAATTGTGGGGATAGAAAGTGTTTGGACTTTAAAAATCGTAGAGTGGGTCGCAATCAAAACCACTGTATTTTCAAAGAGACACGTGGTGATTGATAGTGAATTGCAGGGAGAAAAATGGTGTGGTCTCAAACCACTCTTGTCCATCGCATAATCGCATGCTTACGTGAGCTCATGGACCAAGATCACATGTGGAGGAAAGGACCTAGCGAGGGGAGCTAGTGTCTATTATGTAATTCTTCAAAGGTGCCAGGATAGAGCCCGTGGGTTTGACAGAACCTGCACTTTGAAGGAAAGGGGACCTATGTGAGTTAGTTTTGGTCTAGCAAAGGCCTGAAGCGTCGATCTGACTCCTTGATTTTAAAAATCCTAGACTGGGAGGTCGCACATAACCCAAAGGAGAGTAGGGGGGTTGCATCAACTGGTATTAGAGAGGAATTTTTGTTTAAATATAGAAGACAAAGGAGACAGAGGAGAAATTCGTTATTTTGTTTGCAGAATACAGACAAAGGAGAGACGATGAAAGGAGATAATTTGATAACATCAAATGGTATAAGAAGTTAAATTTCGTTTGTAGAAAGTAGGTGAAGAAGAAGATAGAGTATTGATGCTCTATGAATGATGGTTGCATTTGTGCAACAACAAATTGAACAGTCAGGTGAGCTGTAGGAGAAGTTGAAGATGCTCTCAGATGAAAAGTAATCCACAGACTTGCCAGGAGGGAAAGAAGAGGGTAAAAATGGCTACTTAAGGACATGAACGTGGTCGAGAAGAAGGCTACCAGAAGAAAAGAAAGTTAGAGATGGATTTGGAGCTCATAGAGATCAGAGAAAGAATGGAGCAGCTGGCATTGAATATGCAGCAGGAGTAAAAGGTACACTGGATGTACGAATGGTCTCTGAACAGGAAGGAAAAATGGCATGTTCAGAAGTTGTTAGCCAAAAATCATCAACAGGTAGTAAGGAGGTGGATGGGGCATGTTGAAAACCTCATTGACATAGAAGAGGATATGGTTTACATCTATGAACCATAATTTGGAATAACCCTCGGTGATGAGGAAGAGAGATCATCAGAGGATCTCATAAACTGCTAGGTGGGAAGAGATGGACTTTCAAGTTGTCAAGTGGGGAATGGAGAGAGATCAGTTGAAGATCTCATATACTTCCAGAGGGGCAATGTTGAAAGTTTAGATTTCTAGATTGGCCATCAGATGATATCAAGTGTTCCCATTAACTACCAGGAGAGCATAGGAGAAATCCTAGATTGCTAGGGGGAAAGGGAATTAGAATGAGACTGTTTGAAAGTCTCAAGAGTTCAAAAGTGAGTTCATATCAACAAGGAGTGTTAATAGGTGAAGACTCATGTGGGTTTGTAGACCATATGAATGAAGATGATGAGAAGTTAAATACTTCCATCACAGAGGAGGAGGATCAGAGGAGTGTTCTAATTGTTGGAGGAATCAGAGTATTCATGCCAACTAGCCCAATAAAGGCTAGTGCACATATTGAAGATGCAGCAGAAAAAGGACAGATAATAGAGACTATCATAAAGGAGGAAAGGGAGCAGATACTGAAGTTTTCCCACCTAGCGGAAGCAGAGGAGAATTCAACAAAGTTGCTGAAAATTTTCAGCCCGGAAGTTGAACAAGAGATGATTGCATAACTTACACCTACAATAGAAGAGGAAGAAGACAACATATACTTTGTTGAGCTTTATGAAGAATTGGAATCCCTAGAGAGAAGGGTGATAGTGAAGAGAAATCACATCCAACAGGTTAGGTTGGAAATGGGTGGAGGAGCATACCAGTCCCAGGAACAACTGGAGGAAGTTGGAGATGTACCAATAGAGGAGCTGACAGAAGAAACCAATATGTCAGAAGAAATAGTTGAGAAGCAACTCAGTGAGGAGACTATAGAATTGGATTCTGCAGCAGAGTGGCAAGCTAATGCCACAGGATATGAAGACATCATGGGAGATCAAGTAGGTCTACCCATTGATAAGGAGAAGATGGAGCAGGGTAGACTACATAAAAAGAGTCGTCCAATAAACTAGAAGGACATGGTGATAGAGGAGATGAGGAAGTTGATGTTGCAGTCAGCAAAACAAACTGGCAGCGGAAGGAAGTTGAACAGGGGAGAACCTGCAATAATAGCAAGGAAGAAGCAACAGTAGTAGCAGCAGCATAACAAAGGAGCAGGAGGAAAACTCCAAGGAGAAGTTTGGTATCCAGGTAGATTTCAACAGAGCTAGAGAGCTCATGAGCAGGAGCTCATGAATTTTTCGTAGTAGTGGAGTATGATGCAGGAGCATCCTTCCACATCAATAAATATGCCAGCAAGCCAACACATAGGCGTGCATTGGAGAAAGGGAGAGGCACCGACCCTCCCATTTTTAAATTTGAAATATGATCCTATACAGATTTGTGTTGTAAGGATGAGTAAATCCAAGCCATACCTTTGTACAGGTAGTGGATAGGGTCACCTTAAATGGTTGACTATAAGCAGGTCTAGATCTTAGTTAGGTATGGGTCTTCATTTAGACCTAACTAAGACCTAGACTCATTGATTTGAATGATACTAGACTGGGAGGTTGAGAAGAACCCAAAGGAGAGTAGGGGGGTTGCAACAACTGGTATCAAAGAGGAATTTTTTCTTGAATACAACAAACAAAGAAGACATAGGAGAAATTTGTTACTTTGTTTGCAGACAGCAGACAAAGGAAAGATGGTGAAAGGAGATAATGTGATAACATCAAATGGTTTAAGAAGTTAAATTTCGTCTGTAGAAAGTAGGTGAAGGAGAAGAAAGAGTATTGATGCTTTGTGAATGATGGTTGCATGTGTGCAGTAGCAAATTGAACAACCAGGTGAGTTGTAGGAGAAGTTGAATATGCTCTCGGATGTAGAGTAATCCATAGACTTGCCAGGAGGGAATGAAGAGGGTGAAAATGGCTACTGAAGGACATGAACGTGGTCGATAAGAAGACTACCAGTAAAAAAGTAAGCCATAGATGGATATGGAGCTCATAGAGATCAGAACAAGAATGGAGCAGCTGGCATTGAATATGTAGCAGGAGGAAAAGGTACACTGGAGGTACGAATGGCCTCTGAACAGGAAGGGAAAATGGCATGTTCAGAAGTTATTATCCAGAAAGCATAAACATGTAGTAAGGAGGTGGATGGGGCATGTTGAAAACCTCATTGAAATAGAAGAGGATATGGTTTACATCTGTGAACCAAAAGTTGGAAGAACCCTCAAGGATGAGGAAGAGAGATCATCAGAGGATCTCATAAACTGCCAAGTGGGCAGAGATGGACTTTCAAGTTTTCAGGTGGGCAATGGAGAGAGATTAGTTGAAGATATCATATATTTCCAGAGGGGCAGTGATGAAAGTTTAGATTTCCAGGTTGGTCGTCAGATGAGATCAAGTGATCTCATTAACTACCAGGAGAGCAGAGGAGAAATCCTAGATTGCCAAGAGGGAAAGGGAATTAGAATGAGACTGTCTGAAAGTCTCAGGAGCTCAGAAGTGAGTTCATATCAGCAAGGAGTGTTGATAGGTGAAGACTCATGTGGTTTTGTAGAACATATGAATGAATATGATGAGAAGTTAAATACTTCCATCACAGAGGAGGAGGATCAAAGGAGTGTTCTGATCATTGGAGGAATCAGATTATTCATGCCAACTATCCCATCAGAGGCCATTGCACATCTTGAAGATGCAGCAGAAAAAGGACAGCCAACAGAGACTGTCATAAAGGAGGAAAGGGATCAGATACTGAATTTTTTCCACCTAGGGGAAGCAGAGGATCATTTAACAAAGTTGCTAAAAAAATTCAGCCAGGAAGTTGAACAAGAGATGACTGCAAAACTTGAGCCTGCAACAGAAGAGGAAGTAGACAACATAGACTTTGATGAGCTATATGAAGAATTGGAAGCCATAGAGATAAGGGTGATAGTGCAGAGCAAGCACATCCAACAGGTTAGGTTGGAAATAGGTGGAGGAGCATACCAACCTCAGGAACAACTGGAGGAAGCTGGAGATGTACTAACAAAGGAGACGACAAAAGAAACCAATATGTCAGAAAAAAATAGTTGAGAAGAAACTCAGTGAGGAGACTACAGAATTGGAGTCTCCAGCAGAGTGGAAAGATACTGCCACAAGATATGAATACAACATGGGATATCCAGTAGGTCTACCCATTGATAAGGAGAAGATGGAGTAGGATAGGTTGCATAAGAAGAGCCATCCAATAAACCAAATGGACAGGGTGATAGAGGAGATTAGGAAGCTCATGTTGCAGTCAACAAAAGAAACTGGAAGCCAAAGGAAGTTGAACAGGGGAGAACCTACAACAATAGTAGGGAAGAAGCAGCAGTAGCAGCAACAGCATAATAGAAGAGCAGGAGGACAACTCCAAGGAGAAGTTTTGGATCCAGGCGGATTTCAACAGAGCTAGAGAGCTCATGAGCAGGAGCTCATGAATTTTTCATAGCAGTGGAGTATGATGCAAGAGCATCCTTCCACATCAGCAGATGCGCCAATAAGACAACAAGACAACAAGACCCTTTTGGAGTTCTGAGCCAGTTAAAAAGATTAGAAGAGATAGAGAAAAGAGTGAGTAGAGATGGACTTATTCCAAGTCCCAAAGCTCAAAAGAGAGTTGTTGGCCCTTGGTTATGGAAGAAAGCAAAAATCAAGGAAGAAAAGCAAAAATGAGAACTTCGCAGAAGACATAGTGATTGTTACTGGGTCAAAGTGAGCAAAAGAGCAGAAAAGACGGAGCGAATTCTGAGAAATAAAATCATTGAACGAGGAGATCGGGGATGATAGGTCAGCAAGGAAGAAGGATCGTGGACAACTTAGCAAGCAGAAAAAGCCACCGTTAGATTCTTTGGAGCACCGTGCGAGAAGGAAGGAAAGACAGACTGGCGAAGCCCTAAAAATGTGAGTCAAGTTGACCTAGGGTTTGAGACACCTAGGTTTTGGTATCTAGGGTTTTGACACCTAGGTTTCGACCTAAGCATGTTGATGAGTGATTGTAATGTATAAATAAGAACCTATATGAGGGAAGAGGGTTGGTTTGAGTTTGTTGGATCTAGTTGTATTGTTTTGATATGAGTGATTATTGTTGTGAGAGAGAGAAGTGTTAAGAGTGAGAGCCTTCTGGTATTGTAATATCTTCAACTGGGTGCAAAGATCAATTCCTGCGGCTGGGTGCACAGGAAGGGAAGAGATCGAGAGAACAAGAGAGAAGATATATTGGCTAAGAGCGCAGATCATAACTGTATGCTTCATCTTAATATATTATAAAGCACAGTTTTGTGGGCGTAGCCCTAGAGAGAGGGTGAACCATGTATATCTTGTTTCGAGTATGATTGTTGCTCTGTTCTTTGTCATTGATATACTGTTATTGCATTTTTGTGTTAGATTAGATCTATAGTTGTGCGAAGTAGATCTAAGTTGATAAGTAATATATACATGCTGTACTATTCTAGTATTAGATCCACTTGAAATTTCCCTTGGTTGTAGACATCTCTGTCCTGCAACCCCCCCATAGTTGCTTCAGGTGAGACTGCATCTGCTTTGCAGGTTTGGCCAAAAGAGCCAGTCTTGGAGTTGAACCCTGGGTCTGCCCCTTTGTCAACAAATGGTTCTATTTCCGGGACATGAATCTTCTTAAGGTAATGTCAAGGTGGTTTCCATCAAAGACAAAGATTCAAAAGTGGATAGAGGATCAGGAAAAGGACTTCACTGAAGCCCAAAACAAGAACCCTAATCTTAGTACAGAGGATTGGTTGGAGAGACATATTTTTACTAATATACATGAGATGTTATTTGGAGGAATCCATCGGGAGCTATATGAGTGGTTATCCAGGTTGGAAAATACCCAGTTTGAGGTCATATCTAGACCTCCTGTATTTTGGATGTCGACGCTGATCAAGAAGGTCAAGAGAGTTGACAACACTGTGTCAAGAGAAGTAGATCACTGGTTTGATAGCACCATTTGAGGGTACATCACCAAGTTTTTTGTTGATAGAGTAGAGTCATATAGCCAAGCTGAGAGATATTTCTTCAAGAGACCCAGAGGAATTTTTTTACATTTTCTGAAGTTGATAATCAAAATGCTATTGCATGAGAAGAACATATTGAAGATACAGTAGATCGATCAAACTTAAAAAGGCTAATGTTCAGGAATTCATACATCGACAGTGACATAGAGATTGGACATATGTGTAGTGGGAGAGTGTTCAGAGAAGTTCATCTTGCGAACCTGTTCAAGCATAACTATGAAGACAAGGGTTTCTACAGTGGACAAGAGGAAGATCTGATGGACAAAGAGCATTCAGAACCCGCTAGGGTAGAGGAAGAGGAAGTTGAAGAACTTCATCGGGAAAATCCAAAAACCTCAGGAACTGCACAAACTATTGAAGTAAGTACTATTAATCCTCTTGTTGTTTTAGCAGCATTAAGCAATCAGAGTAATTAGAGTTACCAGACTGTTTAGACTACTATTACGAGTATTCCACCACATACTCAGATGAGAAACCTAGGAAGATCTACAAAAGATGAGATGAGACTCCCTATCTTTAGTGGATATGGATCTGAAGATCCTGATTAGCACTGGTTTCTATGTGAATCCGTATGGAATATTAAAAATGTCACCAATGAAGCTGTTAAAAAAACCCAGTTTAGTACTACACTTCGAGATCACGCATTGAACTAGTACATGAAGCTTGTCCAAGGACTTGCACAACCTAAGCCACTAAATGAAATCAAGAATGTGTTGACTGCAGAGTTCAAGAAACCTAATTCGGAGTCACAGTGTACTACAAAGATGAAAGAGATCAAACAGAAGGTAGTCGAGCCTCTCTGGGAATTCGACCAGAGATTTAAGACCTTAACAAGCCGATTGACTTTTCGGATCCCAGATGAGGAGAAAAAAGAGTGGTTCATTGCTACCCTCTTACCACACATCACAGTTCCTCTAATGCAACAGAATATTGTTTCACGGGCTAAGGCGCTGGAGATCGCCATGAAGTTAGAATCAAACCCTATGGGAGAATCCAGTTCAGGTATGAGTCAGATCTTGAGTCAGCTAACTAGTTTGTCTCTGCAGGTCAAAGATATGAAGAAATACAAGGGAAAAGATAAAAGAGAAGACATCTGGTGTGTCATATGCAAGTCATAAGGCCATGACAAGGAGCACTACCCCCTATTTCATGAATACTTGGCCTTAGGAGCTCCGAGCCTTTTGAGGCAAGTCACCTTACCTTGGTGCGAAGTAGGTGAAATAGACATCGCCCTGGTGAGTTATATTACATGCAAAAATATGTTCATACACCCACAAATTTGTATTGCACATTCTGTAAATCCATGGGGAATGATGATATAAATTGTAGGGCTTATGACCTCATGCATGAAAGGTCAAGAGACATATACAAAATTCAAAGTGAAGTACAACAAGAAGGAAACACTACGCGGTATAATTCCCCTGGGAGAGGAAACTTCAACCCTCACGGTGGGTTCATAGGAAGAGGATGAGGAGGAGGTATGGGTCGAGGATGAGGAAAGATAATCTGTTACAACTACACACAACTAGGACACCTCGCAAGGGACTGTCAAAACCCTTGCACCACTTGCAGCTACTGCATCTTGTTTGAACATGTTATAGAAGATTTTCCTGTGTTGTTGGGTAAGCTTCGGGAAAGACGAGAACCTCAGCAGAACCCGCAAGTGCAACTGATATATGTCAAATCTCGCGGAGAAGACCCTAGATTCGTTTTTATAACCAGAAGAGGTGTTGCTACAGGAGAAGGCAGACTGACCCAAGGGAATATTGCATAGGAATCAGGAATTAGGAAAGTTGCAGAGAAGACCCAAACTTTTGATGCAAAGAAAGAAAGGAAAATATTCGAGGAGGAAAGAAAAGATTTCAAAGAATACCAAGGTTCTTCATCAAATACATGACCAAAAATAAGATAATATGGAATGCCTCAGTCATTTGATCAGTCTTCTTCGCCAAGAGAAGGAAAAGAGCTAAGCAAGCTCATGGAATTTTTATATACTTGCATTAAGTTGATTCAGGATGAAAGTGTTGTACAAGAGTTGCAGAATTTAATCAGACAGTATGAGATAGGAAATATAGAACCCTTATTGAATAGGGCAGTACACCAAATTGCTAAGAAGAGAAGGACAAATAAGGAGTTACACTTAAATCCTCAAATAGGATAGTATCATATAGACTATATGGTCCTCGACTTAGGGTCGGAGGTCAATGTCATGACGAAGAAAACTTGGGCACTGATGGGAAAACCTAAGATGATCTATTCCCCTATCAGGCTCAGGATGGTTAATCAGTAGGTTGTAATCCCCTTTGGCAAATTGGAACATGTCCCTGTGGACATCGACAGAGTAAGAACATTTGCAAATTTTTAGGTAATTGAGATAGTTGATGACAACTGTCCTTACCCTGTGTTGTTAGGAATTGATTGGGATTTCAATAATTCCACTGTGGTTGATTTAAAGAAAAGCAAATGACATTTGAAAAAGATGGCCTAAGGGTCATTTCACCCTTAGATCCAGATGAAGGTCAGAGATACACAGAGCCCATTAGAGAAGAAGACTGTGCATATGAACTGGAAAACATATAAAAATTAACAGCCAGACATCAGGATTACATTAATTCTACGTCCGATGGAGACCTAAGTTGGCGAAGTGATAGCACATGTTCATCAGACTCAGAAGAAGCACTGGAGAACTGGCAGAATAAAATGTATGAGGTATCTACAAGAATATGTGCTAGATTAACTAGATAAGTTCGATGGATCGGCACAACAGTAAGTAATTTACCCACCTTTGATGGTCTGAATCCTTTAGAAATCTTATTTTCAGACTTTGAAGAAAGTGTACCAATGCAACAAAGATTGTTGGAAATGGATGAGGCCCTGAAAGCAACCCTAGCAAGATGGTGGGGGACACACAAAAGAAATATTACAGACTGGATACAATGTCGTACCTTGATGACAGTGCGATTCTCAGCACAAGTAGAAGGATGTGAAGTTCGGTACACAGGTCGAAGCTTCCCAAAAGACCATGTGTGAAGTTGTGAGGAAACCTGGAGCAACGTTTCTCAAGAACAGTGGGTACACAAATTCATTAACACACTGGACATGACACCTATCAACTGGTACCTTCAAGTAGAGTTGTGCCTCATCACTACATATTGGAAAGGTGTGACTCAGAATTTTATAACCACCTTCTTATTTGAAAGTCATATCATTCAGTAGATCAAGCATTACAGATTGTGAGATAGAAAGTATTTGAGGCATCTAGCCTTCCTTTGGAACAAGAAGAGGACGAATGGACTACGCCTCTCCAGAAACTACAAGGCTATTACAACATCAATGTTGATGAAGACGATGATCCGAGGAAGGTGAACATCGGAGAAACAGAAGGCCAGAGAGATGTGCAAGGACCTGGAGTTGAGCTACCATTCTTTGGATAGCCCATCAATATTTAAAAAGTCAATATTGGAACCGAGGAGACACTGAAGCTTGCAAATGTCGGAGACTATTGGGATGTTGCTACCATTGACAAGATCACAGAACTACTGCACAAGTATCAGGACTTGTTTCCGACCAATTTCACTAATATGAAGGGCATAAAAGGGCCTATGGGAGAGATGAGGATCCCTTTGAAACCAGGTGCAAAACCAGTCAAACAAAGACCCTATATATTAAACCCTAAATATAAGGAGAAAGTAAAGATTGAGCTCAACAGAATGTTGGAAGAAGGGATTATAGAACTTGTCAAAGAATCGGAGTGGATCAGCCCTATGGTGGTACAGGACAAAAAGACAGGAGAGATTAGGATCTATGTATATCTCAAGAATTTGAATGATGTCTATTTGCATGACCCCTTCCCTACACCATTCACCGACGAAGTGTTAGATAATGTGGGAGGCCAAGAAGTATATTCTTTTACAGATGGATTTTCAGGATACCATCAGATCCGGATTGCCAAGGAGGATCGCCATAAGACCACCTTTGCAACAGAATGGGGGTCCTACCAGTATACAATGATTCCATTTGGATTGAAGAATTCCCCAACCATCTTTTCCAGGGTGGTGGTTGAAGCATTCAAGGAGTTTTTGCATAAATTTCTAGAAGCATATTTTGATGATTGGACAGTTTTTAGCCTATTGAAAAATCATATTGAATGTCTAAGGCTAATGTTGGATAAATGAAGGCAGTGTCAAATTGCCTTAAATCTGAAGAAATGCATCTTCTTCTCACCATTTGGAGTGTTGTTAGGTCATATTGTATGAAAGCAGGGATTACTGGTAGATCCCTCTAAAATTGCCATTATAGTTTATCTACCACCTCCTACTTCAGTCAAACACCTGCGCATTGCACTAGGACATACTGGGTATTACAGGAAGTTCATTAAGGGATATGCCCAGATTACAACACCCATGGAGAAGCTTCTGAAGAAAGACTGTAATTTTAGCTGGACATAAGAATGCCAGCAGAGATTCGACACACTGAAACAAAAGATGGTCACTGCGTAGATTATGGTTTTCCCAGATTGGACCAAGGAGTTTCATGTACATGTCGATGTGTCTTCTATTGCATTGGGATATGTGTTAGCACAACTAGGCACAAGAGACATCGACCACCCGTTAGCTTTTTCTAGAAGGAATCTATCAACAACAGAGATCAACTACACCACTACTGAGCAAGAAGGGTTAGCTATGGTGTATGCATTGTAGAAATTTCACCACTACTTATTAGGAGGGAACTTTAAAATGTTTATTGATCACTTTGTGCTCAAATACCTAGTCAACAAACTAGTTTTGGGGGGAAGAATCTACAGATGGATTCTGATCTTTTAGGAATATGATTTTGAGATCATAGTCAAGCTAGGAAGAATGAACAAGGGTCCTGACCACTTTTCAAGATTGGAACATGGCGAAGAGCCGACCAGTTTGGAGGATGCGTAGCTGCTAGAAATTAGAAATATTGATGACCACTTTGCAGAAATAGTCCAGTTCCTGTCAACAGGAATGACACCTAGTGAGTATACAATCCCTCAGAAGAAACAACTATTAGTGTGCACTGCAGACTTTTCACTTATAGTTGGATAGCTATACAAGATGGGACCTGATGAGATACTAAGAAGATGTGTTATGGAGGTAGAGCGACCATTGATCCTTGCAGAAGCTCATGAGGGCATCGCAGGAGTACATTACGCAGGGAAAGCAACTGTGCAAAAGGTTCTGCGAGTTGGCCTTTGGTGGCCTACCTTACATAGAGATGCTAAAGACTATTACAAGGCTTGCTATGTATGCCAAAGAGTTGGAAAACTGTCCAGAAGAGATGAAATTCTATTAGCACAACAACTAACCCTACAAGAATTTGAGAAATGGGCTATTGACTTCGTGGGACCCATAAACCCACCAAGAAAGTGCACAGGAGCAAGGTACATCATCACTATGACAGAATACTTGACCAGATGGGTCGAAGCTAGAGCAGTTAAGGACTGTAGTGAAACTACAGTTGCACGCTTCATATTCGAGGACATCATAACCAGGTTTGGATGCCCAAATATCCTTATGAGAGATCAAGGCACCCATTTCATAAATAAAATAGTTGAAGCCCTGACTGAGGAATTTGCAGTCCACCATCAGAAGAGCACGCCCTATCATCCTCAAGAAAATGGGACAGTGGAATCATTCAACAAGATCTTGGAGATAGCACTGACAAAAATTTGGCGAGTGAACAGGGATGACTGGGATTTAAGAGTACCAGCAGTACTTTGGGCTTATAGAACCACTTGCAAGAAATTAACAATGCAAACACCCTTCAAGTTGGTGTATGGTCTTGAAGCCATTGTCCCAATGGAATACTTGATGCCAAGCCTAAGAATTGTTTCCTTTACATATATGGATGACACTGGTGTTGTTCAGGAGAGGCTTGCGCAGTTGGTCGAACTCAAAGAAGACAAATTTATTGTAGGATTCCACCAGCAGGTATAGAAAGAAAGAGAGAAGGCCTATCATGAAAGGCACATCAAGAGAAAGACATTCAAGCAAGGTGATATAGTATCGGTGTATGATAGTAAGTTCATAAATCATCCTAGAAAGTTTAGAACGCATTGCCTTGGGCCATATGAGATCACCTATGTTACAGAAGGAGGAGATGCACAATTGAAATCTTTGAATGGAGAATGGAAGGAAGGATTAGTGAATGGGAGTCAGCTGAAGTTGTACTATGAAAACTAGTTTCCTCATAGTTTTGAGTAAAAGCATGAAGAAGAGGGTCTAGGTACTAGGTGCAATTGAAACCGGGTACCAGACATAGAAAAAAAAAATAGTCTGCATAGGGTAGGAGAGGAGGCATAGAGTAGAAAGCAAAGGTTGCACTGCGCAGTCTGAAGTCGAAGTAAAACAAAAGAATCAGATCTGAAGTGCCTCGAGATGAGTCATAGGTGAGTGTTGGGGACCTTTTGGCCCTTAGTTATGGAAGAAAGAAAATATCAAGGAAGAAAAGGCAAAATGAGAACTTCGCAGAAGACATAGTGACTGTTACTGGGTCGAAGTAAGAAAAAGAGTAGAAAAGATGGAGCGAAGTCCGAGAAAGAAATTCGTTGAACAAGGAGATCGAGGATGAAAGGTCAGCAAGGAAGAAGGACCGTGGACAACTCAGCAAGTGGAAAAATCCACTGTTAGATGCTTTGGAGCACCACGCGAGAAGGAAGGAAAGATGGACTAGTGAATCCCTGAAAACGCGTGTCAAGTTGACCTAGGGTTTGAGACACCTAGGGTTTTGGTATCTAGGGTTTTGACACCTAGGTTTCAACCTAAGGATGTTGATGAGTGATTGTAATGTATAAATAAGAACCTATATGAGGGAAGAGCGCTGGTTCAAGTTTGTTGGATCTAGTTGTATTGTTTTATATGAGTGATTATTGTTGTGAGCGAGAGAAGTGCTAAGAGTGAGAGCCTTCTAGTATTGTAAGATATTCAGCTGGGTGCGAAGATCAAGTCCTGCAGTTGGGTGCGTAGGAAGGGAAGAGATCGAGACAAGAAGAGAGAAGATCTGTTGGCTAAGAGCGCAGATCAGAACTGTATGCTTCATCTTAATATATTATAAAGCACAGTTATGTGGACATATCCCTAGAGAGAGGGTGAACCACACATATCTTGTGTCGAGTATGATTATTTCTTTGTTCTTTTTCATTGATATATTGTTATTGCATTGCTATGTTAGATTATATATAGTTGTGAGAGTGAAATTGCCAAAGTCCTGAAGTCCTAGAGTGATTAGGGACCGTTCATTGTCAAGAGGGATAGGTGGCACAACATCTACAACTCTGGAGCAAAAACACTTCAAAATTTCGTAAATGAGGAGAAGGAGAAATCATCGAGGAGTCGAAGAAGACCTGGACCATCAAATCTAGAGGGACGCGTGGAGGAAATCTGTTTTCTTCAGGTGAAATCACTATGGGAGTAATGAGTGTGCAAGATTTTGAAACTCCCACAGCCCGAAGTGCCGAAGTGGATAGAGATTGTTGGATCTAGGAGTACACGCGTCAACAGATCGTGTACATCGGGCATAAGTACTTCGGGAGGAAGCGAGTGAGAAAGTTTGAAACTTCCGAAGCTAGAAGACCCGAAGTGAAGTACAGTCATCAATATGAAGGAGACACGCATAGACAGGTCATGAAATCCAGGTGAAAGCATTCTGGGAGAAAGTGAAGGTAGGAGTTGAAACTCCCGAAGCCTGAATTACTGAAGCAAATCACGACCGTTGATTGAAAGGGACACGGGTCAATAGATCATGAATATCTGTGAGAGCGTTCTCGAGAGAGAAGGCAGAAAGAGGACAGATATTAGTCATCGATCAAGAGGCAATTCCCAATATCAAAAGATCGACGGCCGTGCTTAATTGCAGGGACATAAAGTGCTCAGACTTTAAAAATCCTAGAGCAGCCCACAATCGAAACCACAGTATTTCCAAAGAGACACATGGTGATTGGTAGTGAATTGCAGGGAGAAAAGTGGTGTGGTCTCAAACCACTCTTGGCCACCCCACAATCATGTGCTTACATGAGGTCATGGCCTAAGGGAACGTGCAAAGGAAAGGACCTAGCGAGGGGAGCTAGTGTCTTTTATTTAACTCTTCAAAGGGGTCAGGACAAAGCCCACGGGTTTGATAGAACCTACACTTTGAAGGAAAGTGGACCTTTGTAAGTTATTTTGGGTCTAGAAAAGGCATGAAGATTCGATCCAACTCCTTGATTCAAACACTCCTAGACCGAGAGTTCACGCAGAACCCGAAGGAGAGTAGGGGCGTTGCATCACACACGAAATACTTTGGAAACATTGACATGATATTATGTGGGGATATTTACCAGGAACAACCCATCCAATATTCTTTGATATTTGAACAACCTATGGTCAACATCCAAACAATGATGCATGAATTTTGGAAAGACAATATAAAATGCTTTGAATTACATACTACAATGCACCAGATAGATGAAAAATTTATTGCAATTATGAATAGAATGCGGACAAATAACCAAACACATGATGACTTAACATATATCAATTCAAGGTGCATGTGACCTGCACCAACAGACCCAACCTTCCCTTACTTGTTCTACATGAATAGGGATGTTTCAATGCCAGGTACATGCTATCTCTCATGCCTGGCGATGATATCATCATCATTTAAATTGACCTCGAAGAAGACAACCATGGAAATGTGCCACGTCATGAGCATACAACCACTTTTCCTTTGCAACTTGTCCTGAAATTAGACATGTTGGTTGAAATATATGTCTGCAACTATGATTCATAAGATGGCTTGGTCAATGGTGCAGATGGAATAATCAAAGGCTATACCAAAACAGAAAAACTTGATGTCCTCTGGATTAAGTTCCATGAACCGCATATAGGCCACTGAAAAGTAAACAAGTTGGCTTATCTATATAATTCAAACACTGCAAGCGATTGGACACCTATCTTATTAATATCAAAACCAGGATCGCCATCAGCAAAGATAGGTCGACTGAAGATTCGAAAACAATTTCCAATTAAATTTGCATGTGCACATACAGTCCACAGATCGCAAGGACTAACACTTGATAGTGTTGCATTTGACCCTACTAGAATTCAAATACATGGACTTGTATACACAGCATTGTCCCGTGTCAGAAGTATATACTCCTTGTATTTACTAAGTCCTCTTACAAAAGATAACTTCAAAGTCAAACACAAAGTTGATATTGAGATGCAACGCCTTAGGACTACCGTAAAGTGGCATCTGTAGTATGATTAACAATCCATACAAACAAACTCATCTGTATCAATTCTCTCACTTAAAACACATTGTAACGTCCCCGACCATCCATGTCGGGCCATGCTACGCCAGAGAACTCTTATTGTTCTCTCTACGGAACATACTATAACATTTCCCAGCATACAATTGAGCTATGCCACATAATTTTTCTAACTGCATGCAATTAAAACATATGCACACACATAACTCTTCCGGAATCATTATATATAAAACATATGCATACAAATACATCTATAAATACACAGATTCACATTGAAATTACCGTAAACATACACATGCAGCATATACAAGAAATACCCATAAATATACAGACAATCATAACCATGCATAAATAAACCCATAAAACTGAACACGTAAATAATAATGCAACATGTAATTTTATCACACAAATGGCACTTATCTTGGTAACAATGTCACCAATTGTGTGCATACCTTCCACGAACCTCCCAGCCTTAGACCACACTGTTCATCACTCTCAACAGTGAGTCGCCCCTGAGCTGGGACTAAACTCCACCCAGGTAAAGGTATTCCTAACTACGTTAAAGGCTCATGGACAATAGGAAAGACTCCATCACAGGTGCCAAATCAAGATAACTGCCTACAATCCCTCATTCCCCACATGCATGTCCCACCTAGGAAGTATGCCCCTTCTCTGCTCAACAGTCCTTCAGCTGCCCCACTTCCTTTCTAGGCTTTAGCAACAGGCCGGATAGGAAGTCTTAGAGCATTGTAGTTGCAGTTTAGCACCTTCAGGAAATCAATCCCCAACAATTCTCTCACCCAAATAATTGCTCATAGGCCTGAGAACCCGCTTATTCAGTCTAGCGCCCAAGATAACCAGATACACCAACACAAATCGATATGGATACAGGTTCAGGTACAGTCATGAAGATACAAAGGATATCTCAATGGGTGTGGATACTCATGGATGATTGATTGGATGTTGAATGAAGGTAGGAATGATGGGAAAGATGATAGGAAATGAACTAAGTCCCAACAATATGTATGCATGTCCCCAACTTGACACTTGTCAAGTTGGGAGCTACTTTAGCCCACTTGTTCCCAACTTTAGAACTTAGGATAAAATAATTATCAATACTTTATGATTTAAGAAATATTAATATAATATTCCTTTTTGGCTTAAGCTCCCTAGCTTATCCCCTTTCCTTAACTTAGCCCTCCCTTTACCTAACTAGTGGAGTTTAGTCCCTCTTCTCTTTTATCGTGGTTGGTATGTGCACAACGATGTATTTTATATTAATTATGAGACATGTACAAAAATAGGCACACTGGCCTTTAACATCTAGGCTCTCTGGCCTAATCAAAACATAAGCATCATATCTTATATCAATTGGCTCACCAACCTATAAAACATAGCATAAACACAAAGGCTCGTTGGTCTCACAATCGTGCGCACTTAAGATGTTGCGCGTAGTATCCTGGAATGTGAAAACTTCCTCATTTTACTACGCACTACATGCGCACACTATGTCATGAAATGTGCATACAAAATGATATCAAAACAACTCACCAGCTTAAGTACATTTTCATCTAGATTACAATTGGGCACGGCCTAGGGATATTACACGCATAGCCTACATGCACACATGGATGATATACTCAATGACTATAACACAATGAAATCTGATATTTTGTGCTTATAGGAAACATACATGACATTATGCATACAAAACAAGCAATTTCCAAATCACAATTGCATATCGAGTTACATTACACATGGGGTGATGATATTGGTGAAAAAACATGTAACAATTTTGGAGCATATACATTTCGAAGAAAACAATGTTGAGATGGTGCTTGCAAAAGTATTTCTCCATGAATTAGAAATTGCAATACTGAATCTCTATGTTGCTCCACATGCAACATTATCCAACATACTAAATGTTCTTTCCAATTCATTATACCATTTTCATCTAAACGAAACCATTGTCATTGTAGGATACTTCAATATTGACATTCTACAAAATAATGCCGGAACAAAAGAATTGGAAAACTACATGTGCAAATACAGTCTTCGCTTTCTTTTGAACAACATAAACCATGTACAAAACGCACTTATTGACCATGTATGGTCGAATGTCCCCATTTCTCAATACAACGTCTTTATCTTAGACACATACTGCTCTGATCATGATACAATTGGTATTGCACTTGAATTATGAGATATACATCAAACATATTGCAAAATCATATTTCTATGTTTCAAAGCATATATCTATAGCTTGTTGCAGAAAACAAAGTTATCCAACTTCTTAGTTTTCCCTGGTTTGTACACATACTAGTCTGATCATGATGCAATTGGTATTGCACTTGAATTATGAAATATACATCAAACATATTGCAAAATCATATTTCTATGTTTCAAAGCATATATGTCTATCTTGTTGCAGAAAAACAAGTTATCCAACTTCTTAGTTTTCCCTACTTTGTAATTGATTTTGGACACAATTTTTTATATATACACAAACATGGATGAACAAAAAAAAAACGGTACATTCTTCTAACACTATCTATTACGCTATTCCTTTTATTCTATTTTATTTACTCTATGTACATATTCCTTGTTTTTTCTTTACATGTCAACTTATGTTCATGTCCATTTTGTTTTGTACTTATTTTCATAGAAACAAAGAAGAAAATTGGACAAGGTGAAGAACTCTTAACCAAAAATGTAGAAGAATCCATGCAAATGTGCATACTAATACCCGTATTCCATATCCAATTATTTTTCATTTACTCTGTCTATATTTGTTGCATTGGTTTGCAGTTCTGTTTTTTTTTTTTCCTTCGATACTCCATATCTTCCTGTATATTAACTTATCTTCATGTCAATTGTATTTTCTGTGTTGCTATCTTGAAATAAATAGATTTATAGTCCATATTGTTTTTCATGTGTTCCTACGTAGCAGCTTGCTTTCATGTCCATTGTGTTCTATGTATTGCTACATTGAAACAAGAACACAATAATTGAGCAGAAGGATGGACCATTATGAGCCACATCCGAAAAAGATGGAATACAATGTGCCGCAACAAATACAATATGTATGTCTGATACTAAGAGGTATGGTTACAAAAAACTCTGATCTGCATACGTTGTCCA
Source organism: Picea sitchensis (assembly GCA_010110895.2). NCBI lineage: Eukaryota > Viridiplantae > Streptophyta > Pinopsida > Pinales > Pinaceae > Picea > Picea sitchensis. Next base: position 67,792 of record SNQJ01S0039139.1, read on the forward strand.
ATTTGTCCAGCTATATTCCATGGCTGAGAATGTTTTTCCCATAGTTGATGTGTTTCTATCGATTGATAATTATCACACTAAGTGTTGTTCTGTGAGGCATACAATTCTTTTCTCTCTTTCTTTTTCCTCTTCTATACTTATCTGTTTTCCCTTTTCTTTTTCCCCTCTATTATCCATTTATGGTTCTATACTTAGTCCCATGTCTATGCTCATGGGTTTCCAGGATGGCGTAGTGAGAAATTCTATGTCCCTCTATATCTTTACATCACGAGTCCGACTGACCATCATTTGTTTTCATACTTGGCCAATTTTATGGTCGCGGGTTCCTGCATAGTCACCATCGAACTCTCATGCCGCGTGTTCACGGTATACATCTTGCACCTGAAACTTTGGTGATCTACAATTCGACCCCGCACTCGAACCCCCAAGCCTCACTCTACCTACGGTGACTTCGTTTAAATTCTTGCATATAAATGTGCCAATTCATATATTTTTTCTATTGCTTGTTGACATAGATATAAACAACATCTATTTTATCTTGAACCAGGGTCTGTTGAGTTCCAGATATATTCCATGGCTGAAAATATTTTTCCCATAGTTGATGTGTTTCTATAGCTTGATAATTATCAGAGTAAGTGTTCTTGTGTGATGCATACAATTCTTTGATCCCTTTATTTTTCCTATTCTATACTTACCCATTCTTCCCTTTTCTTCTTTCCATGTATTATCCATTTCTGGTTCAATTCTTAGTCGCATATTTATGCTCACGGGTTCCTAGGGTAGTGGAGTGAGAAATTCTACATCCGTCTATATCTTCACATCATGTGTCCAAACGTCTGTCGTTTGTTTCCATACTTAGCCAATTTTATGGCCGCGGGTTCCCGCGTAGGCACTATCGAAATCCCATGCCCCATCTTCGGGTATACATATTGCACCCAAAACTTTGGTTATCTACAATTCGACCCCAAACTCCTCAAACTTGCAAGCCTCACTCTGCCTACAATAACTCCATCTGACCGCCCCACCTTTCCATACTTAAGACCAAGTGTTGTTCTGTGATGCAAAAATTTCTTTACTCCATTTGTTTTTCTCTTCTATACTTGTCATTTTTTCTAAACAGAGTAAATACAATGTGCCACATCTAAAAAAGATGGATTACAATGTGTCGCAACAAATACAATTTGTATGCCTGAGACTAAGAGGTATGGTTACAAAAAAAATTGATTTGCATACGTTGTCCAATTTGTCCATCTATATTCCATGGCTGAGAATGTGTTTCCCATAGTTGATGTGTTTCTATCAATTGATAATTATCACACTAAGTGTTGTTCTGTGAGGCATACAGTTCTTTTCTCCCTCTCTTTTTCCTTGTCTATACTTATATGTTTTCCCTTTTCTTCTTCCCTTCTATTAACTGTTTATGGTTCTATATTTAGTCCCATGTCTACGCTTGCGGGTTCCCGGGATGGCAGAGTGAGAAACTATATGTCCCTCTATATCTTTACATCATGAGTCTGACCGACCGCCATTCATTTTCATAATTGGCCAATTTTATGGCCACGGGTTCCTGCATAGGTGTCATCAAACTCTCATGCCCCATGTTCGCAGTATACATCTTGCACCCAAAACTTTGGTGATCTACAATTTGACCTCGGACTCGAACCCCCAAGCCTCACTCTACCTACGATGAATTCGTCTGAATGCTTGCATATAAATGTGCCAAGTCATATATTTTTTCTATTTCTTGTTGACATAGATATAAACAATATCTCTTTTATCTTGAACTAGGGTCTGTTGAGCTCCAACTATATTCCATGGTTGAAAATATTTTTCCCATAGTTGATGTGTTTCTATAGCTTGATAATTATCAGAGTAAGTGTTCTTATGTGACGCATACAGTTCTTTGCTCCCTTTATTTTTCCTATTCTATACTTACCCCTTCTTCCCTTTTCTTCTTTCCCTGTATTATTTGTTTCTAGTTCTATGCTTAGTCGCATATTTATGCTCACAGGTTCTCGGGGTGGTGGAGTGATAAATTCTACATCCATCTATATCTTCACCTCACGTGTCTAACCGTCCACCATTTGTTTCCATACTTAGCCAATGTTATGGCCGCGGGTTCTCGTGTAGGCACTATTGAACTCCCATGCCCTGTGTTTGGGTATACATCTTGCACCCAAAACTTCGGTTATCTACAATTTGACGTCAGACTCCTCGAACTCACAAGCCTCACTTTGCCTATGATAACTTCGTCTGACCGCCCCGCCTTTGCATACTTAAGACCAGGTGTTGTTTTGTGACGCATAAAGTTATTTACTCCCTTTGTTTTTCTCTTCTATACTTGTCGCTTTTTCCCTTTTCTTCTTCCCCTCTATTATCTGTTTTTTCTTCTATACATAGTCGCATGTCTATGCTCACATGTTCTCGGGGTTGTGGACTCAAAAATTCTATATCCATCTATATCTTCACATCACGAGTCCGACCGAGTGTTGTTCATTTCCATACTTAGCCAATTTTATACCCATCGGTTCCCAGCTAACCCCTATGGAACTCTCATGCCCCATAGTCGATGTGTTTCTATCACTTGATGATTATCAAACAAAGTGTTCTTGTGTCAAGCATAAATTTCTTTGCTCCCTTTGTTTTTTCCTCTTCTATACTTAGTCGCATTTCTATGCTCGCGGGTTCCCGAGTGGAAGACTCGCAAATTCTATATCCATCTATATCTTGACATCACGAGTCCAACCAACCGCTTTTGTTTCCTTACTTAGCCAATTTTATGGTCGCAAGTTCCCAGGTAGGCCTTATCGAACTCTCATGCCCCGTGTTCAGAGTATACATATTGCACCCAAAACTTGGGTGATCTACAATTCGACCACGGACTACTCGAATTCACAATCCTGGCTCTACCTACGATGACTCTGTCTGATCGCCCCACCTTTCCATACTTAGTTTTTTATTCAAAGTTTCATGGGTTCACAGAATCCCAGGTTCAAAAAACTATCAAAGAATTTTTCACTCCCCTCCATCCCTGCCACCTTCGCCCCTTCCCAATGCACATTAATTATGATTTTACTAGTAACATCTCAATATAGATGTTCGAAAAGATTGGCATTAATAAGAGGAAAGCTCGAGAACATCTCCCATTAAAATGCATTAATGGGAGAATATTATGGAATCTTATTAGTTTCTTTCTGTCAATCTTGAATTCGCAAAAACATGTTGGTTATTTTAGTTTTTTTAAGGCATCATCATAGCAAGAATGCAATATTGTGCTGGCCCACTGTCATCTACAGAGGTGTTGACATGATGCCCCTCTTTAGTATTGTGCATATATTACAGGTTCGCATATTTGAGAGTATGCTTGCATATGAAAATGTTGATCCACCCTTCGAATTTGAACATAGTTTGAATTTAGGCCACAAAGAATACTAATAAAATAAAATAATATGAAAATTGTTTAAGTAAATATAAACAAATTATCTTCTACCTTGAACCTAATTTTGTCAAGATCTAGGTATATTACATATTTGACAATGTTTTTCCCGCCTTTCCATACTTTCTCAATTTCCCTACCATCTTCGCACACTTTCCCAATGAAAATTGATTATGCTTCATTAGATTTGAAAATATTGGCATTAATGAGCAAAAAATTGGATGACATCTCCCATTAAAATGCATTAAACAAACATTTATGGGAGATTATATTACCATCCTCCATTGTTCATTCTAAATACTATCACACAATTACTGCCACATGTAGCAATACAAAAAAATCTTCATCAAAACATTAGATTTTCTCACAGGCACCCCATGTGCACCCAAGTCGCCTGAAGTAAGCCATATTTGGATCCATCAACTAAAATTCCCTATTATCAAATTGGGAGAGGTCAATATTATGGCATCTGATTTNTTTGTGTGTGGATATTGAGCTCGGAAAAATTGTTATTTACTTTAACTTTTTGAAGGAATTGTACCCCATCTTTCCATACTTAGTCGATTCTTCAGCTCTTGTTGTCACAGATCTGTAGGTTCCCAGGCTTCCAAGTACCCAAAAGTTCTGAAGCATTTTTCATTTTCGTCCATCCCGGCACATTCACACACTTCCCAATGCACATGAATTATGCCTTTATTAGTCACAACTCACCAGAGACATCGAAAATATTGGCATTAAAAGGCGAAAATCTCGAGGACATCTCCCATTAAAACACATTGAACCAAGATTTACCGGAGATTATATTATGATGTTGTAGCATTCATTTTAAATACTATGAGGAGCAAAAGAACGTTCTCATCACCTTATGGCTATAGCTCGACAACATTTCTCTGGCGATACCCTAAATATTTCGGTGCAAGGACCAGAGTTTTCAGTGGTCCATAGCTTATGACTACTACTCATCCCCTTCTACCAATAAGAAATTTATCTCGACATCTAGAATTGCAGGAGAAGATTGCATCCCCGAATTTTTTTACTTTAAGGAGTTGGTCATGTGTTGCGCCAAGAACTATATTCCGAACCAACGGATTATCTAGTTGGGAAACCATTCCCAAGTCTCCATATCGCCTCGAGTATTTTGAAATATGTACACACTTCCCGACCCAACGCCTACTTTCAAGGGAGAGAATTGCAGACAGTTCTTAAAGAAGCATGGTAATGAATTGGACCTCTTGTCAAAGTTCTTCTAGAACCCAATGGTCACTCCCCGAGACATGGCCATATTACAGGTTAGTGAATTTAAAAACCCTTTTCGGAAAATTGCATGGATTTTCATGAGGATATCGGGACAAGAAAGTGCAGCCAACATCTCTCGGATGATTCTATATATTTTATATTTTACGGTCAAGGAACAAGACATATTCCATTAGGGCAAGTTGATTTCCATTGAAAAATCTTCCCAGTTATTGCAATACACAAGGCAGAAGAAATTATTTATGTCATCTTATTTAATTTTGGTGGTGGAAAATTGTTGTCCATTCCCTGGACTATATATGTGTAAGAAGTTGAACTGTGAATTTGACCCAGTAACATTCTTGTACCAGATATTATGGAGACACGACACTTGCCAACATTTTTATAAAGTATTTAATGATTTTGTTTCAGTTTTTAAAGCATTGATATTTGGAAAGTACTTCCCCCGGTTGTCTGGCCAGCTGACCAACTTCCTGGATAGGAAGGGCACACTACAATAAATGGATAACTATAATGTTATAAGGATTTTTGGGTCTAAACAAAATATTTGCTTCCTTCCATGTCACATATTTGGTACAATGTTTTTTGTTGGAATAGAAAGGAAGTACATCTATTGGTTGCATTTTTCCCATGAGAAAAGAAAAATTCAATTCATCTCTCTGCCTTGGAAAGTCGGGGATTTCATGCTCAGGAACCACTTCAACAGTTCTTTCACTGACAGTATCCTGAATGAACTCGGTGCCAATACCAATGATTCGCACAAGTAGAAACGAAAAGGCCCGAGTGAAAAAAATTTCCAATCCCCGACTGCCACACCCAAGACCATAGCATCTCGGAGAAGAACTCCAATGACCTACCTAAGTAACAAATTCACACACAATTCTTCAGGCGGAGGATTTGATAAGAACCCTCCCTCCGGAAAAATTGAAATTTCTCACAAACTTCCCGCGGGAAAAAAACGGAAAACAATATTCCAAGAACAAGAGGGGCCAAGGGGATAAATTGATATCCACGATCTCTCCCTCGAAGATATGGAACTAGAAATTGACATTGAAAAAATGTTTCCTGACAACGACCAACTAGAGAGCACTGCTCTGCACAATCCTGGGATGGAAATAATTGGCATAGATACATTGGACAAGGAAGAGTCTTTTTCATTTCAGAGTGTTGTTTTTGACAGCGAATCCAAAAAATTGATTATTGAAAAGAGAGATGTAAAGAATAATAAAGGGAGATATCATTCAGAGATAAACCTATGCAACATGCACCCTTCCCAGATCTCCCAGATACACCGAGCACTAGAGACTCTCTAGAAAACTCTATTAACAACCTTGAAATGGAAAACGTCATGTTAAAGGAGTGAATCAAATAATTCGAGGCAACTCTAATGCCTCTTCCACTGTTTTATACTCCTTTAGAAATGATCAGGCCCACCGCACATGCGAAAAAGTTAAAAGGATCAGCAACCCTTCTCACATCAGCCCGAGGCTATGTGGAAAAGAATATAAACAGAATAATGGAATTAATAACAGAAGCTTGGGAGATTTCAAAGAATATGGTCTCTTTTGGAACAAGAGTGCATGCTTTTCATGAGTATCTACAAGTAGATCTCAAGAATAAGCAAGGTTTCTACCTCAATGCAGTTCTACTGTTTGGTGTTAAATTTACTGGTATGGTGGAATTCAGAAGAAGATAGAAGGATCTCCCTTCCCTAGATCAAATAGACCAGCTAAAAGCATGCTAGAAAGAAAAGGTAAAGAACATGAATGGTATCGTTCAAGCATGTAGCCATGCCATATATAGAAGAGACAAATTATTCAAGAAGCTAACTGAGATAGATCTAGCTGCCATCACCAATGAAGTCCAAGACCTGAAATTGATATTTAACCCGTTGTTTTTTAACCAAGAAAGAATTTGATTATCAAGTTCATATCTATAAAAGACTGTCATTTGAAAATTTCTATGCATTCTTGAATATGGTGAAGATGACTTGAAAAACTGGCTAGTCGGTTATGCGATTAAAAACCAAGATATTCAAAAAGCATTACACAACCTCTCTATTGATCTAAGGGACTTGGATAGTGAATTCTTCAATATATAAATATGGCATGAAATCAATGTGGCGCCCATGAGGAGCTACATCGAAGAATGGTTCAAAAAGGTTGTCGACCAGATTACCAATGAAGGTCAAAGCTGAGGAAATCCATAAAAGGACATCAGCAAGAAAATGAGAAGGCATGGGACACCATCATAGTAAGTTGATATTGATCGCATTCTTCTGTCTTCATCCACTTACTCTAACAAAGCTTTTACCGAGGACTGACCATTTTCTCTTTCTTCTTTCCAGGTCTTGTTGTTTTCCATCGCCAAATTTCTTCTTTATAAAAAATTCATTCTTGTACATATTTGCTTTGTATTCTGCAGTAGTGCCAATCCCAGAAATTCTAGCAAACACATTTTTATTTCACAGAATATGTGATGAACTATATATTTTTTTACAAATTCCAAGACAACTGTTTTTTGGGAAATATTCTCAAATGTATTTTGTGACCCAGTTTATCTAAATATAAGTATTTGAGGTTGTTCTATGGTGATCTTCAATGTTTGGTGTTGTTATTTGAAAATTGTATTTCTTCTTAAAACTAACTCATTTCCCTATACATGTTCATGTTCTGTATTGTGCATATATTGGAGCTTCTTATATTTCAGAATATGCTTCCATATACATAATGTTAAGTCATATATTTTTTTCTCTATTGCTTATTGGTTTGACCAAAAAATGTGAGCCCAAAACACCCTTCAAATTCGAACATGGTTTACATTTGGACCACAAATAATATATTAAGATACATTAATATGAATACATTTAAAATAAATATAAACAAAATCCCATTAAACTTGAACCTGACTTTCTCGAGCTCTTGGATTGGCCGAGGGTTGACCGGTTAGTGGTCTTCCAAATCCTCATCTCCATCTACATATTCACATCATGAGCATGATCGACCACCATCCCTTTCAACACTTAGCCAATTATCTCACCGCGTCGTCCCAACTTAACGTTATCAAATTCTTATTCCCTTGTGTTTCGTGATATACATATTGCACACAACACTTATGTGATATACATTTTGCACCAAACAATTCTGTGATACACATTTTTCACCTAACACTTATGTCATTTACAAATCAACCCCAGACTACTGGAACTCGCAAGCTTCACTATACCTGAGTTCACAAAACTTTCAAAACATTTATCGCTCTCTTCAATCCCAGCCACATTCTCGCCATCCTTAATGCACATTAGTTATGCTTTTACTAGAGACAACTTAGCGCACAAGTTCACGTATTGACATTAACGAGAAAAAAACGTATTCAACAGCGATTTACGGGAGCCCGAATGACCCACAGGTTGCCGCTATTATAAATCTTGCACCCAAAATTTTCGTCATCTACAGTTCCTCCATATACATATTGCACCCAAAACTTCAGTTGTTTACAATTCATCCACAAATTCGAACACGGTTTACGTTTGGACCACAAATAATCTATTAAGATACATTGGTCATGGGTTCCCAAGTTAGCTCATCTCCATCTATGTCATCACATCATTATCCCAACCGAACATCATCCTTCTTATGCCCCCTTGTTCCGTTATATACATCTTGCACACAACACTTCCATGATATACATTTTTCACCCAACACTTCCATGATTTACAAGTCGACCCCAGACTCCTGGAATTCATTGTTCACAAAAGTTTCAAACTATTTATCACTTTCTTCAATCCCCGAAACATTCCTTCCCTTCCCAATGCACATTCATTATGCTTTTTCTAGCGACAACTCATCAAAAAGTTTCGCTATTCAACTGTGATTTACGGTAATTCGACCAACCATCATTTCTTTTCATATCATCCTATATCGTCACATCATGAGCCCGACCGACCGTGGTCCCTTTCAACACTTAGCCAATTATCTCACCACAGGGTCGCGACTTAGAGCTATCGAATTCTTATGCCCCTTGTTCTGTGATATACATGTTGCACACAACACTTCTGTGATATAGATTTTGCACCCAACACTTCCGTCATTTACAATTTGACCTCGATTCACAAAAATTTCAAACCATTTATCACTCTCTTCAATCCCCACCGCATTCCCGCCCTTACCAATGCACATTCGTTATGATTTTACTAGTGACAACTCAGCACACAGGTTTTCTCATTGGAATTAATAAGAAAAAAAAGAATTCAAGTTGCTTTTCATACCTAGCCAATTCTATGGCCGTCGGTTCCCAGGTTGGTGCAACCGAACTCTCATTCCCTACGTTTTGTGATACACATCTTGCACCCTAAACTTCCCTGATCTACAATTCCATACTTAGCCAACTTTATGGCCACATCCTTCACTAACCCTGGTTCACAAAAATTTCAAACCATTTATCACTCTCTTCAACCCCCACCACATTCTCGTCCTTCCCAATGCAAACTCATTATGCTTTTACTAGCGACAACTCAGCACACAGGTTTTCTTATTGGCATTAATAAGCAAGAAACACATTCAACTGCGATTTACGGGAGTCTGACCCACTACCATTGCTTTCCATACCTAGCCAATTCTATGGTGGTCGGTTCTCGGGTTGGCGTAACCGAACTTTCCTTCCCCTTTTCCGTGATATACATATTGCACCCAAAACTTCAGTGATCTACAATTCCATAGTTGGCCAACTTTATATCTGTCAATCTCCATGTTGGCGCTATTATAAATATTGCACCTAAAACTTCCTCCATCTACAATTCAACATTTATCAATGCCTTCCATCCCCGATACCTTCGCGCCCTTCACAATGCACATCGACTATGCTTTTACTAGTGACAACTCAACACACATGTTTGAAAAATATTGGCACTACTTTTATTACTAACAAATCACCACACAAGTTCGAAAGGATTGGCAATGCACATTAATTATTAAATAACTATTCAATGTAATTTCAGTATACCTTTTAATATTTACAATTTTCTTTATCATTTCATTTCTAAAAAACAGTTGAACATAACTTTTTAATATTTTTTAAACATCTATTCTAATTACGGTTTACTTACCATACTATTAATTTATGTTCTTTTAACAATATTACTCAACTCTCCCCATTTTCCAAAAATCACCTTATAAGATACTTGGCAGGGACTATGTTGCCACTCAACACTTGTTCTAAATATTATCCATTAGTAATTATTGATTTATTTTATGTATGATTTTCTATTGAATGGCTTGAAGATGGTTAAGGGTAGATTCCATCATTTTCCTCATCTTCTACCATGTGGGTAGATGCATTAGGATCAAATTCATTTGTGAAATCACTATCATATAAATGAATTCTTTGAACTAACTATTAAATATATTTAGTCGAAAATGTCATCACTCTTCATAATATTCATTTTTTGTTTGGTTAAATAATGACTAATAATGCCCTTAATTATGTTTAGCCAATGGTTTTCATTGCTTAGTTTTTTATATTGGGAAAATACTTGGCATGGATAGTGATCAATTAAAATTACGCCATTAGAAAAATGCACTCAAAAAATATTTTAAGGGAAATGAAAATATAAGATAATGCTCAATATTTGGTTATCTTTGTTGATTATCTATTTAACAATGTCACTTAGTTGTATATCTTTTATATTCGTTAATCTTTTAAATTTTAAATTTCTGTTGTTTTAAAAATAAAATTACAATTTCTACAAGATGTGGTAGTTATTAATGAGATTTAAAATTTAAAGTATCCCATTATTTTAAAACAAAATTGCAATTTTTCCAAGAGGTAACCATTCGCATTAAGGATGTCACCATCACTTAAATCAACTATTATTAGCATTAAGGATGTAATCATCACTTTGTCTTTTATTTCTAGTGTGTCCATTACCTGCAGGACTAGCCGGAGGCCTAAGAAACTGCGACCCAAGGGCATCTAAGCCATCAAAATCACTCGGGGATCACACCAAGTAATCTGGGATCTTTTCATCGAGTGACTTATAAAGAATTGCATTAAATGAGAATAAATTAAAGTGCACCATTAAAGAAGGAAAATCTCAAAAATGAGGAGACATAAGCATCAAATCTGAACACAAAAGTTTGATAACTTAGTTTTTCCCTGGTGGACTACGTCTCTGGGTCCTGCTCTCAAATGGGTAGGCTCTTTCATTAACTCAGCAAAAGAATTTGGTAAAATACATAAGTATACCTCATTCTGAAATTAAGCTACAGAAATAATGATCAAATCAGAAAACAGACAGCACCACTAAATTTGTGGCTTTGAATTGCCCAAAAATGATTGTCTCCACACCTCAATCTGACTCTGGCACTCCTAGACCCAAGAAGAAATTTGTCTCAATTTTTGTGCCCTTTGCAACCTTCATTAATGATTGTACTTGCATCATTTTTCGTACCCAAATGGTCGTACGGTACGTGTGCCTCCCTCTGGTGGTTGGGCGGATGCAACATTTAATAATTTTTTTGGGCGTTGGTTACAATGTATAGTCTGTGACTTGTTAGTTAGAGTGGATATGTTAAGGCGCTTGTGTGGGAGGAGGTTTCGAGGTCAAACCCACGACCTCCCCTTTTGGGATTTGTATTTGTTACAATATATATATATATATATTTATAAATAGTTGGTTCTGCCAATTTAGAGGTGGCATTATCTCCATAACCAAACGATTAACAATGGCTAAGTTTGGCGTGGTCCGCCACATTTGGCGGACCCACCAAACTATTTTTTTTCAATTTTTTTCTTATGTGCTATCCTTGGGAATTTCCCGCCTACCACGTGGAAGCCTCAGATTGGGCCACATGACAGCCTGTCACTGGTCCACATTTCCACCTCCCAAGTCAGCACGCCATATAACATCCCCGACCACCAACAGGCGGGGAAATGCCACCCCTCAGACACTTTACTTAGCTCTGAAATCGTTTTGTAACGTCCCTGACCACCTATGGTCAGACCATGCTATGCCAGAGAACACTTACATTCTCTCTTAGGAACATAATGTAACATACCCAGCTTCTATTATGAGTTATGCCACATAAATTTCTATCTGCATGTGATTTAAACCTATCCACACACAAAAATCTTGCGGAATCATTATATATAAAATGTAGGCATACAAATATATCTATAAATACACAGATTCACACTGAAATCACCGTAAACATAGAAATGCAGCATATATGGGAAATACCCAAAAAACCTACAGTTATTTATAACCACGCATATGATAAACCCATAAAATAACACGTAGATAACAATGCAACATGTAATTTTATCACACAGTTAACACTTATCTTTTTAAGAATATCACCAACTGTGTGCAGACCGTCCATGAATCTCCCATCCTTAGACCACACTGTTCATCACTCTCAACAGTGAGTCACCACTGAGACGGGACTAAACTCCACTCGGGCAAATGGATTCCTAACTAGGCTAAAGGCTCATGGACAATAGGAAAGACTTTGTCCTAGATGCTCACTCAACTAACAACCTACAGTCCCTCATTCCCCACATGTCTGTCCCACCCAAGGAAGTGTTCCCCTTCTCTGCTCAACAATCCCTCGGTTTCCCCACTTCCCTTCCAGGGCTTCAGCAATAGGCCGAACAAGAAGTCTCAGAGCCTTGTAGCTGCATTTCAGCACCTTCAGGAAGTCAATTCCCAACAATTCTCTCACCCAGAGAGAAATTTCTCACGGGCCTGAAAACCCGCCTCTTCAATATACCATGGGCCTGACAACCCACTTCTTCAGTCTAACTCCCCAGCTAACTAGCTACACCAACCTCTGTGGCCATGGATACAAGCTCTGGTATAGTGACAGAAAGTATGGAGGATAAATGAGGTAAGTCCCAACAATATGTATGCATGTCCCCAACTTTACACTTGTCATGTTGGGAGCTACTTTGGCCCACTTGTCCACAACTTTAGAACTTGGGATAAAATAATTATCCATACTTTGTGATTTAAGAAATATTAATATAATATTCCTTTTTGGCTCAAGATTCCTAGCTTATCCCCTTTCCTTAACTTATCCCCTCCCTTTCCCTAACTAGTGGAGTTTAGTCCCCCATCTCTTTTATCGTGTTCGGTCTGCGCAGCGATGTATTTTATATTAAATATGAGACATGTACAAAAACAGGCGCACTGGACTTTAACATCTAGGCTCTTTGGCCTAATCAAAACATAAGCATCCTATCTTATAATAACTGGCTCACCAGCCTATAAAACATATCATATACATAAAGGATCCATGGCTTCAACATCGCGCACACTTAAGATGTTGCGTGCGGTATCCTAGAATGTGCACACATCCTTATTTTACTGCGCAGTACATGCGTGCATTATGCCATGAAAGGTGCATCCAAAATTATATCAAAACATCTCACCAACTTAAGTACATTTGTATTTAAATTTACAATTGGATTCGGCCTTAGGGATATTACAATCCCCTCCCCTTATTTATGCACTGTCCTCAGTGCATCATGTACCCATGTACAACTAAATTTCAAAAATCCTCAAAAAGATGACCGTACCAGGTACAACTAATCCTCAAAAATCCTCATGCTCCCAAGTAGCGTCCTCAGGACCGTACCAGGTCCATTGGACCTTTACAAGCCCTATGGCTCGATTCCGGAGCTGTTTGATTTTCCAGTCCAGAATGTGCACCGGATGCAATTGAAAAGCACCTTCTTGCTCCACCTGAATCACATTCCAATCAATAACATGATTAGTATCAGGTATATATTTCTTTAGCAATGATACATGGAATACATTATGAACAGATATATATGCAGGAAATGCAATCATATAAGCTACTGGACCAATCCTCTATAGGATTTCAAACGGCCCACAATAGCGAGATGCCAAATTTGAACAATTTCCCAACTTTAGGGAACTTATGTTGGCTTTCACTTTCAAGAATACATGGTCACCCACTTTAAATTCCCTGTGAGTTTTGCCCTTATCAGCATAGTTTTTCTGCCTGTCTTGGCCAACCTTTAAATTTTGTTTTATTTTCAACATTTGCTCTTCCATCTCCCTGAGCAATTCTAGCCCAACCACTGCTCTATCTATTGGGTTATCCCAACTTACCGGTGTGTTTCACTTTCTGCCATAAAGTGCCTCAAATGGGCTCATCTTTAGAGATGCTTGGTACCCATTTTTATAAGCAAAATCTACCAAGTGTAGGTAGTCTTCCCATTTTGATGGTTTATTCATCACATACATCCTCAACATATCCTCAATCACCTGATTCACCCTATCTGTTTCTGGATGATAAGTTGTACTGAAATTCAAATTTGTTCCAAATCCATTAAACAATCCCTTCCAAAATTTTGAGGTAAATTTTGGATCTCTCTCCGACACAATTGTCTTGGGTATGCCATGTAATCTAGAAATTTCCCTCATATAAACATCATCAATGTTCTTTGCCTTGTGAGTGAGCTTAACTGGAATAAAATGGGCAGCTTTAGTAAGCTTATCCACCACTACCATGATAGAATCATGTTGCTTGTTTTTTTTGGGCAATTTGGTAATGAAATCCATGGTTACAACTTCCCATTTCCACTCAGGAATGGGTAATGGTTGTAGAAAACCAGTTGGGTGTCTATGCTCAGCCTTTACTTTTTGACATTCCAAACATCTAGCAATAAAATCAGCAACCTCTTTCTTCATGTCTGGCCAATAATATTGGCTCTTGACAGCTGCAATAGTTTTCTGATATCCTGTGTGCCCAGCATAAGGCACATTATGCATTTCTCTCAATATCGGATTTTTCATCTCCGGGGAATTTGGTACATAAATTATGCCCCTATACATGAGAATTTCATCCTTATCTAGTTTTTATTCTTCAACTTTCTGCTGCAAATTACCTTGATGTAGTTTTGGTACTAAATCCTTGTATTGTAAATCTGATTTGGCAGTCTCTATAATTCTACGTATCAAATCTGATTGATACATGTTAATGGTTGTAGCATGCATTTCATGCACTCTTCTACTGAGTGCATCAACCACTTTGTTCTCTTTCCCCTTGATATGCTTTATATCAAAGTCATATTCTCTTAGAAATTCTAACCATCTGCTTTGCCTAGCATTTAAACTTGGTTGATCAAACAAATATTTCAGACCATTGTGGTATGTCTTCATCTCAAACCTTTTCCCCATGAGGTAGTGTCTCCATTTCCTCAAGGCATGTACTATGGCTGCCAACTCCAAATCATGAGTGGCATAGCTTCTTTCATGCACCTTCAACTTCCTTGATTCATAATATATAACAAGCCCATTTTGACTGAGGACTCCACCAAGTCCCTCTTTACATGCATCTATGCATACAATGAAGTCTTCATTTGGGTCTTCTATCCTTA
>SNQJ01S0039139.1:82938-101128 GCA_010110895.2 Picea sitchensis
ACTTTAGAACTTAGGATAAAATAATTATCCATACTTTATGATTTAAGAAATATTAATATAATATTCCTTTTTGGTTTAAGCTCCCTAGCTTATCCCCTTTCCTTAACTTAGCCCCTCCCTTTACCTAACTAGTGGAGTTTAGTCCCTCTTCTCTTTTATCGTGGTCGGTCTGTGCGCAACGATGTATTTTATATTAATTATGAGACATGTACAAAAATAGGCGCACTAGCCTTTAACATCTAGGCTCTCTGGCCTAATCAAAACATAAGCATCGTATCTTATATCAATTGGCTCACCAACCTATAAAACATAGCATAAACACAAAGGCTCGTTGGTCTCACAATCATGCGCACTTAAGATCTTGTGCGCAGTATCCTAGAATGTGAAAACTTCCTCATTTTACTACGCACTACATGTGTGCACTATGTCATGAAATGTGCATACAAAATGATATCAAAACAACTCACCATCTTAAGTACATTTTCATCTAGATTACAATTGGGCACAGTCTAGGGATATTACACGTGTAGCCTACATGCACACATGGATGATATACTCAATGACTATAACACAATGAAATCCGATATTTTGTGCTTACAGGAAACATACATGACATTATGCATGCAAAACAAGCAATTTCCAAATCAGAATTGCATATCGAGTTACATTACACATGGGGTGATGATATTGGTGAAAAAACATGTAACAATTTTGGAGCATATACATTTCGAAGAAAACAATGTTGAGATGGTGCTTGCAAAAGTATTTCTCCATGAATTAGAAATTGCAATACTGAATCTCTATGTTGCTCCGCATGCAACATTATCCAACATACTAAATGTTCTTTCCAATGCATTATACCATTTTCATTTGAACGAAACCATTGTCATCGTAGGATACTTCAATATTGACATTCTACAAAATAATGCCAGAACAAAAGAATTGGAAAACTACATGTGCAAATACAGTCTTCACTTTCTTTTGAACAACATAAACCATGTACAAAATGCACTTATTGACCATGTATGGTCGAATGTCCCCATTTCTCAATAAAACGTCTTTATCTTAGACACATACTGGTCTAATCATGATACAATTGGTATCGCACTTGAATTATGAGATATACATCAAACATATTGCAAAATCATATTTCTATGTTTCAAAGCATATATGTATAGCTTGTTGCAGAAAACAAAGTTATCCAACTTCTTAGTTTTCCCTGGTTTGTACACATACTGGTATGATCATGATGCAATTGGTATTGCACTTGAATTATGAAATATACATCAAACATATTGCAAAATCATATTTCTATGTTTCAAAGCATATATGTCTATCTTGTTGCAGAAAAACAAGTTATCCAACTTCTTAGTTTTCCCTGCTTTGTAATTGATTTTGGACACAAATTTTTATATATACACAAACATGGATGAACAAAAAAAAAACGGTACTTTCTTCTAACACTATCTATTACGCTATTCCTTTTATTCTATTTTATTTACTCTATGTACATATTCCTTGTTTTTTCTTTACATGTCAACTTATGTTCATGTCCATTTTGTTTTGTACTTATTTTCATAGAAACAAAGAGGAAAATTGGACAAGGCGAAGAACTCTTAACCAAAAATGTAGAAGAATCCATGAAAATGTGCATACTTCTACCCGTATTCCATATCCAATTATTTTTCATTTACTCTGTCTATATTTGTTGCATTGGTTTGCAGTTCTGTTTTTTTTTTTTCCTTCGATACTCCATATCTTCCTGTATATTAACTTATCTTCATATCAATTGTATTTTTTGTGTTGCTATCTTGAAATCAATAGATTTATAGTCCATATTTTTTTTCATGTGTTCCTACATAGCAGCTTGCTTTCATGTCCATTGTGTTCTATGTATTGCTACATTGAAACAAGACCACAATAATTGAGCAGAAGGATGGACCATTATGTGCCACATCCGAAAAAGATGGAATACAATGTGCCGCAACAAATACAATGTGTATGTATGATACCAAGAGGTATGGTTAAAAAAAACTCTGATTTGAATACGTTGTCCAATTTGTCCAGCTATATTCCATGGCTGAGAATGTTTTTCCCATAGTTGATGTGTTTCTATCGATTGATAATTATCACACTAAGTGTTGTTCTGTGAGGCATGCAATTCTTTTATCTCTTTCTTTTTCCTCTTCTATACTTATTTGTTTTCCCTTTTCTTCTTCCCCTCTATTATCCATTTATGGTTCTATACTTATTCCCATGTCTATGCTCATGGGTTCCCAGGATGGCGTAGTGAGAAATTCTATGTCCCTCTATATCTTTACATCACTAGTCCAACCAACCATCATTTGTTTTCATACTTGGCCAATTTTATGGTCGTGGGTTCCTGTGTAGGCACCATCGAACTCTCATGCCTCGTGTTCATGGTATACATCTTGCACCCGAAACTTTGGTGATCTACAATTCAACCCCAAACTTGAACCCCCAAGCCTCACTCTACCTACGGTGACTTCGTTTAAATTCTTGCATATAAATGTGCCAATTCATATATTTTTTCTATTTCTTGTTGACATAGATATAAACAACATCTATTTTATCTTGAACCAGGGTCTGTTGAGTTCTAGATATATTCCATGGCTGAAAATATTTTTCCCATAGTTGATGTGTTTCTATAGCTTGATAATTATCAGAGTAAGTGTTCTTGTGTGATGCATACAATTCTTTTCTCCCTTTATTTTTCCTATTCTATACTTACCCGTTCTTCCCTTTTCTTCTTTCCATGTATTATCCATTTTTTGTTCTATGCTTAGTCACATATTTATGCTCATGGGTTCCTAGGGTAGTGGAGTGAGAAATTCTACATCCGTCTATATCTTCACATCATGCGTCCAACCGTCTATCGTTTGTTTCCATACTTAGCCAATTTTATGGCCGTGGGTTCCCGCGTAGGCACTATCGAAATCCCATGCCCCGTGTTCAGGTATACATATTGCACCCAAAACTTTGGTTATCTACAATTCGACCCTAAACTCCTCGAACTCGCAAGCCTCACTCTGCCTACAATAACTCCATCTGACCACCCCACCTTTCCATACTTAAGACCAGGTGTTGTTCTGTGATGCAAAAAGTTCTTTACTCTATTTGTTTTTCTCTTCTATACTTGTCATTTTTTCTAAACAGAGTAAATACAATGTGCCACATATGAAAAAGATGGATTACAATGTGTCGCAACAAATACAATTTGTATGCCTGAGACTAAGAGGTATGGTTACAAAAAAAATTGATTTGCATACGTTGTCCAATTTTTCCATCTATATTCCATGGCTGAGAATGTTTTTCCCATAGTTGATGTGTTTCTATCAATTGATAATTATCACACTAAGTGTTGTTCTGTGAGGCATACAGTTCTTTGCTCCCTCTCTTTTTCCTCTTCTATACTTATCCGTTTTCCCTTTTCTTCTTCCCTTCTATTAATTGTTTATGGTTCTATACTTAGTCCCATGTCTACGCTCGCGGGTTCCCGGGATGGTGCACTGAGAAATTATATGTCCCTCTATATCTTTACATCATGAGTCCGACCGACCACCATTTATTTTCATAATTGGCCAATTTTATGGCCACAGGTTCCTGCGTAGGTGCCATCGAACTCTCATGCCCCATGTTCGCAGTATACATCTTGCACCCGAAACTTTGGTGATCTACAATTCGACCCCGGACTCGAACCCCCAAGCCTCACTCTACCTACGATGACTTTGTCTGAATGCTTGCATATAAATGTGCCAAGTCATATATTTTTTCTATTTCTTGTTGACATAGATATAAACAATATCTCTTTTATCTTGAACCAGGGTCTGTTGAGCTCCAACTATATTCCATGGTTGAAAATATTTTTTCCCATAGTTGATGTGTTTCTATAGCTTGATAATTATTAGAGTAAGTGTTCTTATGTGACACATACAGTTCTTTGCCCCCTTTATTTTTCCTATTCTATACTTACCCCTTCTTCCCTTTTCTTCTTTCCCTGTATTATTTGTTTCTAGTTCTATGCTTAGTCGCATATTTATGCTCACAGGTTCTCGAGGTGGCAAAGTGAGAAATTCTACATCCATCTATATCTTCACCTCACGTGTCTGATTGTTTGTCATTTGTTTCCATACTTAGCCAATGTTATGGCCGCAGGTTCCCATGTAGGCACTATTGAACTCCCATGCCCCATGTTTGGGTATACATCTTGCGCCCAAAACTTCGGTTATCTACAATTCGACGTCGGACTCCTCGAACTCGCAAGCCTCACTTTGCCTATGATAACTCCGTCTGACCGCCCCGCCTTTGTATACTTAAGACCAGGTGTTGTTTTGTGACGCATAAAGTTCTTTACTCCCTTTTTTTTTCTCTTCTATACTTGTCGCTTTTTCCCTTTTCTTCTTCCCCTCTATTACCTGTTTTTTCTTCTATACATAGTCGCATGTCTATGCTCATAGGTTCTCAGGGTTGTGGACTCAGAAATTCTATATCCATCTATATCTTCACATCATGAGTCCGACCGATTGTTGTTCATTCCCATACTTAGCCAATTTTATGCCCGTCGGTTCCCAGCTAACCCCTATGGAACTCTCATGCCCCATAGTCGATGTGTTTCTATCGCTTGATGATTATCAAACAAAGTGTTCTTGTGTCAAGCATAAATTTCTTTTCTCCCTTTGTTTTTTCCTCTTCTATACTTAGTCGCATTTCTATGCTCACAGGTTCCCGAGTGGAAGACTCACAAATTCTATATCCATCTATATCTTGACATCACGAGTCCAACCAACCGCTTTTGTTTCCTTACTTAGCCAATTTTATGGTCGCGATTTCCCAGGTAGGAATTATCGAACTCTCATGCCCCGTGTTCAGAGTATACATATTGCACCCAAAACTTGGGTGATCTACAATTCGATCATGGACTACTCGAATTCACAATCCTGGCTCTACCTACGATGAATCTGTCTGATCGCCCCACCTTTCCATACTTAGTTGTTTATTCAAAGTTTCATGGGTTCACAGACTCCCAGGTTCAAAAAACTATCAAAGCATTTTTCACTCCCCTCCATCCCTGCCACCTTTGCCCCTTCCCAATGCACATTAATTATGATTTTACTAGTAACATATCAATATAGATGTTCGAAAAGATTGGCATTAATAAGAGGAAAGCTCGAGAACATCTCCCATTAAAATGAATTAATGGGAGAATATTATGGAATCTTATTAGTTTCTTTCTGTCAATCTTGAATTCGCAAAAACATGTTGGTTATTTTAGTTTTTTTAAGGCATCATCATAGCAAGAATGCAATATTGTGTTGGCCCACTGTCATCTACAGAGGTGTTGACATGATGCCCCTCTTTAGTATTGTGCATATATTACAGGTTCGCATATTTGAGAGTATGCTTGCATATGGAAATGTTGATCCACCCTTCGAATTTGAACATAGTTTGAATTTAGGCCACAAAGAATACTAATAAAATAAAATAATATGAAAATTGTTTAAGTAAATATAAACAAATTATCTTCTACCTTGAACCTAATTTTGTCAAGATCCAGGTATATTACATAGTTGACAATGTTTTTCCCGCCTTTCCATACTTTCTCTTCCATACTTTATCAATTTCCCTGGCATCTTCGCACACTTTCCCAATGAAAATTGATTATGCTTCATTAGCTTTGAAAACATTGGCATTAATGAGCAAAAAATTGGACGACATCTCCCATTAAAATGCATTAAACAAACATTTATGGGAGATTATATTACCATCCTCCATTGTTCATTCTAAATACTATCACACAATTACTGCCACATGTAGCAATACAAACAAATCTTCATCAAAACATTAGATTTTCTTACCATCCTCCATTGTTCATTCTAAATACTATCACACAATTACTGCCACATGTAGAAATACAAACAAATCTTCATCAAAACATTAGATTTTCTCACAGGCACCCCATGTGCACCCCAGTAGCCTGAAGTAAGCCATATTTGGATCCATCAACTAAACCTCCCTATTATCAAATTGGGAGAGGTCAATATTATGGCATCTGATTTATTTTTTTACTTTTTTGTGTGTGTGGATATTGAGCTCGGAAAAATTGTTATTTACTTTAACTTTTTGAAGGAATTGTACCCCGTCTTTCCATACTTAGTCGATTCTTTAGCTCTTGTTGTCACAGATCCGTAGGTTCCTGGGCTTCCAAGTACCCAAAAGTTCTGAAGCATTTTTCATTGTCGTCCATACCTGCCACCTTCGCACACTTCCCAATGCACATAAATTATGCCTTTATTAGTCACAACTCACTAGAGACATCGAAAAGATTGGCATTAAAAGGAGAAAAGGTCGAGGACATCTCCCATTAAAACACATTGAACCAAGATTTACCGGAGATTATATTCTGATGTTGTAGCATTCATTTTAAATACTATGAGGAGCAAAAGAACGTTCTCATCACCTTATGGATATAGCTCGACAACATTTCTCTGGCGATACCCTAAATATTTTCAGGTGCAAGGACCAAATTTTTCAGTGGTCCATAGCTTATGACTACTACTCATCCCCTTCTACCAATAAGAAATTTATCTCGACATCTGGAATTGCAAGAGAAGATTGCGTCCCCAAATTTTTTTTACTTTAAGGAGTTGGTCATGTGCTGCACCGAGAACTATATTCTGAACCAACGGATTATCTAGTTGGGAAACCATTCCCAATTCTCCATATCGCCTCGAGTATTTTGAAATATGTACACACTTCCCAACCCAATGCCTACTTTCAAGGGAGAGAATTGCAGACAATTCTTAAAGAAGCATGGTAATGAATTGGACCTCTTGTCAAAGTTATTTTAGAACCCAATGGTCACTCCCCGAGACATGGCCATATTACAGGTTAGTGAATTTAAAAACCCTTTTTCAGCAAATTGCATGGATTTTCACGAGGATAACGGGACAAGAAAGTGCAGCCAACATCTCTCGGATGATTCTATATATTTTATATTTTACGGTCAAGGAACAAGCCATATTCCATTGGGGCAAGTTGATTTCCATTGAAAAATCTTCCCAGTTATTGCAATACACAAGGCAGAAGAAATTATTTATTTCATCTTATTTAATTTTGGTGGTGGAAAATTGTTGTCCATTCCCTGGTCTATATATGTGTAAGAAGTTGAACTGTGAATTTGACCCAGTAACATTCTCGTGCCAGATATTATGGAGACACAACACTTGCCAACATTTTTATAAAGTATTTAATGATTTTGTTTCAGTTTTTAAAGCATTGATATTTGGAAAGTACTTCCCCCGGTTGTCTGGCCAACTGACCAAATTCGTGGATAGGAAGGGAACACTACAAGAAATGGAGAACTATAATGTTATAAGGATTTTTGGGTCTAAACAAAATCTTTGCTTCCTTCCATGTCACATATCTGGTACAATGTTTTTTGTTGGAATAGCAAGGAAGTACATCTATTGGTTGAATTTTTCCCATGAAAAAAGAAAAATTCAATTCATCTCTCTGCCTTGGAAAGTCGGGGATTTCATGCTCAGGAACCACTTCAACAGTTCTTTCACTGACAATATCCTGAATGAACTCGGTGCCAATACCAATGATTCGCACAAGCAGAAACGAAAAAGGCCCGAGTGAAAAAATTTCCCAATCCCCAACCGCCACACCCAAGACCACAACATCTCGAAGCAGAACTCCAATGGCCTACCTAAGTAACAAATTCACACACAGTTCTTTAGGCGAAGGAGTTGATAAGAACCCTCCCTCTGGAAAAATTGAAATTTCTCACAAACTTCCCGCGAGAAAAAAAATGGAAACCAATATTCCAAGAACAAGAGGGACGGAGGGAATAAATTGATATCCACGATCTCTCCCTCGAAGATATGGAACTAGAAATTGACATTGAAAAAATGTTCCCTGACAATGACCAACTAGAGAGCACTGCTCTGCACAATCCTGGGATGGAAATAATTGGCATAGATACATTGGACGAGGAAGAGTCTTTTGCATTTCAAAGTGTTTTTTTTTACAACGAATCCAAAAAATTGATTATTGAAAAGAGAGATGTAAAGAACAATAAAGGGAGATATCGTTCAGAGATCAACCTATGCAACATGCGCCCTTCCCAGATTTCCTAGATACACCGAGCAACTAGAGACTCTCTAGAAAACTCTATTAATGACCTTGAAATGGAAAACGTCATGTTAAAGGAGTGAATTAAAGAATTGGAGGCAACTCTAATGCCTCTTCCACTGTTTTCTACTCCTTTGGAAATGATCAGGCCCACCGCACATGCAAAAAAGTTAAAAGGATTAGCAAGCCTTCTCACATCAACCCGAGGCTATGTGGAAAAGAATATAAATAGAATAATGGAATTAATAACAGAAGCTTGGGAGATTTCAAAGAATATGGTCTCTTTTGGAACAAGAGTGCATGCTTTTCATGAGTATCTACAAGTAGATCTCGAGAATAAGCAAGGTTTCTACCTCGATGCAGTTCTACTGTTTGGTGTTAAATTTACTGGTATGACAGAATTCAGAAGAAGACATAAGGATCTCCCTTCCCTAGATCGAATAGACTAGCTAAAAGCATGCTAGAAAGAAAAGGTAAAGAACCTGAATGGTATCGTTCAAGCATGTAGCCAGGCCATATATAGAAGAGACAAATTATTCAAGAAGCTAACTGAGATAGATCTAGCTGCCATCACCAATGAAGTCCAAGACCTGAAATTGATATTCAACTCGTTTTTTAACCAACAAAGCATTTGATTATCAAGTTCATATCTATAAAAGACTGTCATTTGAAAATTTCTATGGCATTCTTGAATATGGTGAAGATGACTTGAAAAACTGGCTAGTCGGTTATGCGATTAAAAACCAAGATATTCAAAAAGCATTACACAACCTCTCTATTGATCTAAGGGACTTGGAAAGTGAATTCTTCAATATAAAAATATAGCATGAAATCAATGTGTCGCCCATGAGGAGATACATCGAAGAATGGTTCAAAAAGGTTGTCGACCAGATTACCAATGAAGGTCAAAGCTAAGGAAATCCATAAAAGGACATCAACAAGAAAATGAGAAGGCATGGGACACCATCATAGTAAGTTGATATTGATCACATTCTTTTGTCTTCATCCACTTACTCTAACAAAGCTTTTACCGAGGACTAACAATTTTCTCTTTCTTCTTTCTAGGTCTTGTTGTTTTCCATCGCTGACTTTCTTCTTTATACAAACTTCATTCTTGTACATATTTTCTTTGTATTTCGTTGTAGTGTCAATCCTAGAAATTCTGGCAAACACATTTTTATTTCACAGAATATGTGCTGAACTATATATTTTTTTACAAATTCCAAGACAACTGTTTTTTGGGAAATATTCTCAAATGTATTTTGTGACCCAGTTTATCTAAATATAAGTATTTGAGGTTGTTCTATGGTGATCTTCAATGTTTGGTGTTGTTATTTGAAATTTGTATTTCTTCTTAAAACTAACTCATTTCCCTATACATGTTCTTGTTCTATATTGTGCATATATTGGAGCTTCCTATATTTCAGAATATGCTTCCATATATAGAATGTTAAGTCATATATTGTTTTTCTCTATTGCTTATGGGTTTGACCAAAAAATGTGAGCCCAAAACACCCTTCAAATTCAAACATGGTTTACATTTGGACCACAAATAATATATTAAGATACATTAATATGAATACATTTAAAATAAATATAAACAAAATCCCATTAAACTTGAACCTGACTTTCTCGAGCTCTTGGATTGGCCGAGGGTTGACCGGTTAGTGGTCTTCCAAATCCCCATCTCCATCTATATCTTCACATCATGAGCCTAATCGACCACCATCCCTTTCAACACTTAGCCAATTATCTCACCGCGTCGTCTCAACTTAACGTTATCGAATTCTTATTCCTTGTGTTTCGTGATATACATCTTGCACACAACACTTCTGTGATATACATTTTTCACCGAACAATTCTGTGATACACATTTTTCACCCAACACTTATGTCATTTACAAATCAACCCCAGAATACTGGAACTTGTAAGCTTCACTATACCTGAGTTCACAAAACTTTCAAAACATTTATCGCTCTCTTCAATCCCAGCCACATTCTCGCCATCCTTAATGCACATTAGTTATGCTTTTACTAGAGACAACTCAGTGCACAAGTTCGTGTATTGACATTAACAAGCAAAAAACATATTCAACAGCGATTTGCGGGAGCCCGAATGACCCCCAGGTTGCCGCTATTATAAATCTTGCACCCAAAACTTTCGTCATCTACAATTCCTCCATATACATATTGCACCCAAAACTTCAGTTGTTTACAATTCATCCACAAATTCGAACACGGTTTACATTTGGACCACAAATAATCTATTAACATACATTGTTCATGGGTTCCCAGGTTAGCTCATCTCCATCTATGTCATCACATCATTAGCCTGACCGACCGTCGTCCTTCTTATGCCCCCTTGTTCCATTATATACATCTTGCACACAACACTTCCGTGATATACATTTTTCACCCAACACTTCCATGATTTACAAGTTGACCCCAGACTCCTGGAATTCATTGTTCACAAAAGTTTCAAACTATTTATCACTTTCTTCAATCCCCGCAACATTCTTTCCCTTCCCAATGCACATTCATTATGATTTTAATAGCGACAACTCATCACAAAGTTTCGCTATTCAACTGCGATTTACGGTAATTCGACCAACCATCGTTTCTTTTCATATCATCCTATATCGTCACATCATGAGCCCGACCGACCGTGGTCCCTTTCAACACTTAGCCAATTCTCTCACCGCGGGGTCGCGACTTAGAGCTATCGAATTCTTATGCCCCTTGTTCTATGATATACATGTTGCACACAACACTTCCGTGATATAGATTTTTCACCCAACACTCCCGTCATTTACAATTTGACCCCGATTCACAAAAATTTCAAACCATTTTTCACTCTCTTCAATCCCCGCCGCATTCCTGCCCTTACCAATGCACATTCGTTATGATTTTACTAGTGACAAATCAACACATAGGTTTTCTCATTGGAATTAATAAGAAAAAAAATAATTCAAGTTGCTTTTCATACCTAGCCAATTCTATGGTCGTCGATTCCCGGGTTGGCGCAACCGAACTCTCATTCCCCGTGTTTCGCGATACACATCTTGCACCCTAAACTTCCCTGATCTACAATTCCATACTTAGCCAACTTTATGGCCACAACCTTCACTAACCCGGGTTCACAAAAATTTCAAACCATTTATCGCTCTCTTCAACCCCCACCACATTCTCGTCCTTCCCAATACACACTCATTATGCATTTACTAGCGACAACTCAACACACAGGTTCGCTTATTGGCATTAATAAGCAAGAAATACATTCAACTACGATTTACGGGAGTCCGACCCACTACCATTTCTTTCCATACCTAGCCAATTCTATGGTCGTCGGTTCCCGGGTTGGCGTAACCGAACTTTCCTTCCCCTTTTCCATGATATACATCTTGCACCCAAAACTTCGGTGATCTACAATTCCATAGTTGGCCAAATTTATATCCATCGATCTCCGTGTTGGTGCTATTATAAATATTGCACCCAAAACTTCCTCCATCTACAATTCAACATTTATCAATGCCTTCCATCCCCGGTACCTTCGTGCCCTTCACAATGCACATCGACTATGCTTTTACTAGTGACAACTCAACACACATGTTTGAAAAATATTAGCAATGATTTTCTTACTGACAAATCACCACACAAGTTCGAAAGGATTGGCAATGCACATTAATTATTAAATTACTGTTCAATGTAATTTCAGTATACCTTTTAATTATGGTTAAGGGTAGATTCCATCATTTTCCTCATCTTCTACCATGTGGGTAGATGCATTAGGATCAAATTCATTTGTGAAATCACTATCCATATAAATGAATTCTTTGAACTAACTATTATATAATTAAATATATTTAGTCGAAAATGTCATCACTCTTCATAATATTCATTTTTTGTTTGGTTAAATAATGACTAATAATGCCCTTAATTATGTTTAGCCAATGGTTTTAATTGCTTAGTTTTTTATATTGGGAAAATACTTGGCATGGATGATGATCAATTAAAATTATGCCATTAGAAAAATGCACTCAAAAAATATTTTAAGGGAAATGAAAATATAAGATAATGCTCAATATTTGGTTATCTTTGTTGATTATCTATTTAACAATGTCACTTAGTTGTATATCTTTTATATTCGTTAATCTTTTAAATTTTAAATTTCTGTTGTTTTAAAAATAAAATTGCAATTTCTACAAGATGTGGTAGTTATTAATGAGATTTAAAATTTAAAGTATCCCATTATTTTAAAACAAAATTCCAAGTTTTCCAAGAGGTAACCATTAGCATTAAGGATTTCACCATCACTTAAATCAACTATTATTAGCATTAAGGATGTAATCATCACTTTGTCTTGTATTTCTAGTGTGTCCATTACCTGCAGGACTAGTCGATGGCCTAAGAAACTGCGACCCAGGGGAATCTAAGCCATCAAAATCACTCGGGGATCACACCCGGTAATCTGGGATATTTTCATCGAGTGACTTATAAATAATTTCATTAAATGAGAATAAATTAAAGTGCACCATTAAAGAAGGAAAAGCTCAAAAATGAGGAGACATAAGCATCAAATCTGAACACAAAAGCTTGATAACATAGTTTTTCCCTGGTGGACTACGTCTCTGGGTCCTGCTCTCAAATGGGTAGGCTCTTTCATTAACTCGGCAAAAGAATTTGGTAAAATACATAAGTATACCTCATTCTAAAATCAAGCTACAGAAATAATGCTCAAATCAGAAAACAGACAGCACCACTAAATTCATGGCTTCGAATTGCCCAAAAATGATTGTCTCCACACCTCAATCTGACTCTGGCACTCCTAGACCCAAGAAGAAATTTGTCTTGATTTTTGTGCCCTTTGCAACCTGCATTAATGATTGTACTTGCATCATTTTCTGTACCCAAATGGTCGTACGGTACGTGCGCCTCCCTCTGGTGGTTGGGCAGATGCAACATTTAATATATTTTTTGGGCGTTGGTTACAATGTATAGTCTGCGACTTGTTAGTTAGAGCGGATATGTTAAGGCGCTTGTGTGGGAGGAGGTTTCGGGGTCAAACCCACGACCTCCCCTTTTGGGATTTGTATTTGTTACAATATATATATATATATTTATAAATATTTGGTTCTGCCAGTTTAGAGGTGGCGTTATCTCCATAACCAAACGATTAACGATGGCTAAGTTTGGCGTGGTCTGCCACATTTGGTACACCCACCAAACTATTTTTTTTCAATTTTTTTCTTATGGGCTATCCTTGGGCATTTCCCACCTGCCACGTGGCAGCCTCTGATTGGGCCACATGACGGCCTCTCACTGGTCCACATTTCCACCTCTCAAGTCAGCACGCCATATAACATCCCCGACCACCAACAGGCCGGGAAATGCCACCCCTCAGACGCTTTACTTAGCTCTGAAACTGTTTTGTAACATCCCCGACCACCTATGGTTAGACCACACTATGCCAGAGAACACTTACGTTCTCTCTTAGGAACATAATGTAACATACCCAACTTCTATTATGAGTTATGCCACATAAATGTATATCTGCATGTGATTTAAACCTATCCACACACAGAAATCTTGCGGAATCATTATATATAAAACGTAGGCATACAAATATATCTATCGATATGCAGATTCACATTGAAATCACCGTAAACATAGACATGCAGCATATACGGGAAATACCCATAAAACCTACAGTTATTTATAACCACGCATATGATAAACCCATAAAATAACACGTAGATAACAATGCAACATGTAATTTTATCACATAGTTAACACTTATATTTTTAAGAATATCACCAACTGTGTGCAGATCGTCCATGAACCTCCCATCCTTAGACCACACTGTTCATCACTCTCAACAGCGAGTCACCCCCGAGACGGGACTAATCTCCACTCGGGCAAAGGGATTCCTAACTAGGCTAAAGGCTCATGGACAACAGGAAAGACTCTGTCCTAGGTGCTCACTCAACTAACAATCTATAGTCCCTCATTCCCCACATGTCTATCCCCCCCAACGAAGTGTGCCCCTTCTCTTCTCAACAGTCCCTTGGTTTCCCCACTTCCCTTCCAGGGCTTCAGCAATAGGCCGAACAGGAAGTCTCGGAGCCTTGTAGTTGCATTTCAGCACCTTCAAGAAGTCAATTCCCAACAATTCTCTCACCCAGAGAGAAATTTTTCATGGGCCTGACAACCCGCCTCTTCAATATACCATGGGCCTGATAACCCGCTTCTTCAATCCATCTCCCCAGCTAACTAGCTACACCAACCTCTGTGGCCATGGATACAAGCTCTGGTATAGTGACAGAAAGTATGGAGGATAACTGACTGCATGCATGAAAAATGGTCATGGAATCATGGTTGAATGATGGAAGGAATCATGAAGAAGATGATGGTAAGAATGATGGGGGAATCCGTCCAAATGAGGTAAGTCCCAACAATATGTATGCATGTCCCCAACTTTACACTTGTCATGTTGGGAGCTACTTTGGCCCACTTGTCCACAACTTTAGAACTTGGGATAAAATAATTATCCATACTTTATCATTTAAGAAATATTAATATAATATTCCTTTTTGGCTCAAGATTCCTAGCTTATCCCCTTTCCTTAACTTATCCCCTCCCTTTCCCTAACTAGTGGAGTTTAATCCCCCATCTCTTTTATCGTGTTCAGTCTGCGCAGCGATGTATTTTATATTAAATATGAGACATGTACAAAAATAGGCGCACTGGACTTTAACATATAGGCTCTCTGGCCTAATCAAAACATAAGCATCCTAGCTTATAATAACTGGCTCACCAACCTATAAAACATATCATATACATAAAGGATCCATGGCTTCAACATCGCGCACACTTAAGATGTTGCGTGCGGTATCCTAGAATGTGCACACATCCTTATTTTACTGCGCAGTACCTGCGTGCATTATGCCATGAAAGGTGCATCCAAAATTATATCAAAACATCTCACCAACTTAAGTACATTTGTATTTACATTTACAATTGGATTCGGCCTTAGGGATATTACAATCCCCTCCCCTTATTTATGCATTGTCCTCAGTGCATCATGTACCCATGTACAACTAAATTTCAAAAATCCTCAAAAAGATGAGGGTATTCTGCCTACATTGCATCCTCATGCTCCCAAGTAGCGTCCTCGGGATCGTACCAGGTCCATTGGACCTTTACAAGCCCTATGGCTCGATTACAGAGCTGTTTGATTTTCCAGTCCAGAATGTGCACTGGATGCACTTGAAAAGCACCTTCTTGCTCCACCTGAATCACATTCCAATCATGAAACATGATTAGTATCAGGTATATATTTCTTTAGCAATGATACATGGAATACATTATGAATGGATATAGATGCAGGAAATGCAATCATATAAGCTACTGGACCAATCCTCTCTAGGATTTCAAATGGCCCACAATAGCGAGATGCCAACTTTGAACAATTTCCCAACTTCAGGAAACTTATGTTGGCTTTCACTTTCAAGAATACATGGTCACCCACTTTAAATTATCTGTGAGTTATGCCCTTATCAACATAGTTTTTCTGCCTGTCTTGGGCAGCCTTTAAATTTTGTTTTATTTTCAACATTTTCTCTTCCATTTCCCTGAGCAATTCTAGCCCAACCACTGCTCTATCTATTGGGTTATCCCAGCTTACCGGTGTGTTTCACTTTCTGCCATAAAGTGCCTCAAATGGGCTCATCTTTAGAGATGCTTGGTACCCATTTTTATAAGAAAAATCTACCAAATGTAGGTAGTCTTCCCATTTTGATGGTTTATTCATCACATACATCCTCACCATATCCTCAATCACCTGATTCACCCTCTTTGTTTGTCCATCTGTTTTTGGATGATAAGTTGTACTGAAATTCAAATTTGTTCCAAATCCATTAAATAATCCCTTCCAAAATTTTGAGGTAAATTTTGGATCTCTGTCCGACATAATTGTTTTGGGTATGCCATGTAATATAGAAATTTCCCTCATATAAACATCAGCAATGTCTGTTGCCTTGTGAGTGAGCTTAACTAGAATAAAATGGGCAGCTTTAGTAAGCTTATCCACCACTACCATGATAGAATCATGTTGCTTGTTTTTTCTGGGCAGTTTGGTAATGAAATCCATGGTTACATCAGCCCATTTCCACTCAGGAATGGGTAATGGTTGTAGCAAAGAAGCTGGGTGTCTATGCTCAGCCTTTACTTTTTGGCATTCCAAACATTTGGCAATAAAATCAACAACCTCTTTCTTCATGCCTGGCCAATAATATTGGCTCTTGACAGCTGCAATAGTTTTCTGATATCCTGTGTGCCCAGCATAAGGCACATTATGCATTTCTCTCAATATCAGATTTTTCATCTCCGAGGAATTTGGTACATAAATTATGCCCCTGTACATGAGAATTTCATCCTTATCTAGCTTTTATTCTTCAACTTTCTGCTGCAAATTACCTTGATGTAGTTTTGCTACTAAATCCTTGTATTGTAAATCTGATTTGACAGTCTCTATAATTCTACGTATCAAATATGATTGATACATGTTAATGGTTGTAGCATGCATTTCCCCTTGATATGCTTTATATCAAAGTCATATTCTCTTAGAAATTCTAACCATCTTCTTTGCCTAGCATTTAAAGTTGGTTGATCAAACAAATATTTCAGACCATTCTGATCTGTCTTCATCTCAAACCTTTTCCCCATGAGGTAGTGTCTCCATTTCCTCAAGGCATGTACTATGGCTGCCAACTCCATATCATGAGTGGCATAGCTTCTTTCATTCACCTTCAACTTCCTTGATTCATAACATATAACAAACCCATTTTGACTGAGGACTCCACCAAGTCACTCTTTACATGCATCTGTGCATACAATGAAGTCTTCATTTGGGTCTGCTATCCTTAATATTGGAGCACTTGTTAATAATTGTTTCAAGTGTTGGAAACTCTTTTCACAATCCAATGTCCATTGAAACTTCACACTCTTTCTTTGCAAGGAAGTGATTGGGTGTGCAATCTTTGAAAATCCTTCTATAAATATCCTATAGTATCCTGCAAGGCCCATGAATGATCTCACCTCTCTCACATTCTTTGGCACTTCCCATTCTCTAATGGCTTCTATCTTCTCGAGATCCACTACTATCCCATCCTTTGAAATGATATGACCCAAATAGCGAATTTTTTTCTGATAAAATGAGCACTTGCTCAATTTGGCATACAATTGATGCTCCCTTAATAATTGCAAAACCATCCTCAAATGATGTTCATTCTCTTCCTATGACTTGGAATATATGAAAATGTCATCCAAAAAGACAATGACAAACTTGTCTAAATATTCTTGAAAAACACCATTCATTAATCACATGAAAACAGATAGTGCATTTGACAACCCAAATGGGACCACTATGAACTCATAACGACCATACCTTTTCCTAAAAGCGGTCTTGTTGATATCATCCTCTTTAATCCTTACCTGATGGTATCCTGACCTGAGATCTATCTTTGAAAATATATTTGCATCCTTCAATTGATCAAAAAGATCATCAATCCTTGGCAGAAGATACTTCTTTTTAATAGTCACTTTATTCAACTGTCTGAAATCAATGCACAGTCTTAATGTTCCATATTTATTCTTCACAAACAAGACTTGGGAACCCCAAGGTGACACACTTGGGTGTATATACCCCTTCTTCAGAAGCTCTTCAAGTTTCATTTGGAACTCCTTCAGCTCTTGTGTACTAATTCTGTAAGGAGTCTTTGACACTGGAGCTACTCCAGGCATTAGATTTATAGAGAAAACAATGTCCCTCCTTGGGGGTAGTCCTGGTACCTCCTTGAACACATCTTCAAAATCTTCCAGGACTGCATAATCTTCCAAATTTGGCACCTTATCTTTAGGTGTCTCCTCCATATGAGCTGCAAATATTTGACACCATTTTCTATAACATTTCTTCAGCTGCAATGCTGAAATCTCTCTGATGGTTACTACCCTGGGAATTCCCTGCACTTTCCTTA
>SNQJ01S0039140.1:7178-35713 GCA_010110895.2 Picea sitchensis
ATTGTTGTGTATAACATCATATTTTATGTTTGAGTGTTCCCAAATCCAATCATTAAACACAAGTAAGAGGGTTGGTGTGAAAATTAATATCCCATAATTATGACATCATGGGGGTTGAGTACAATCAACATTGGGAAATGTGAAATTCAACACACATGGGGAAAAGAGAAATTCATATGGAAGGAGAGAGAATTTTTTGGGGCAGAAAGGGAGTGTAGAGTGTTGGAGCTTGAAGGTAGCCATAGTGGCCATGTATGGTAGTTGTTTGGAGATACAAATGCATGAAGTAGCAGGTTGTTAGGTGTACATATTGATTTTATGTGTAAAATATTACCCAGTTGCATGTGAGCTTGTTGTTGCGAGTTTTTTCGATTACAACCGACATCCTTGGAGTCCCCAACAAGAGAGATTCCTAGCCAACCTATGTTGGAGCTTTGGAGTGAAGTGGGAAGGCCTGAGAGACTATGTGAAATGAAGGGGGATCCCATTCCATGGCTTGTGCGGTTTGAGGGGAAGAGAGCTGGTGGATTGGGATAGCTATAAGAAAAAGCAGTTTTTTGTGGGGAAAATTGGGTCGTGAGTGGACAATGGAGAGACACCCATTTTCTTATGGATTTGTAGCCCTAGCTCGGTGGTGATTTGTTCTTGATATATGGAGCACAAAAGATATGGTTAGGCGGAGAGTCTGTCCCTTGTAGTCAAATGCACATTTGGTTAAAAAGACAACTGGTTTATCTTTGTCTCATTATTTTTACTATGGGTTTTAATTGATGTGTGTTTACTTTGAGTTTTTGATAATTTATGTGTTGTTGAGTGAATGTTAATTTGCTACATTCATGTTTTAAGAGTGTTGTTAGATGCATGGACGTTTTAGCGTGTTTCACATAAATAATTATGTTGTTATTTACATTTAAATGGAATTACATGCATGTCTATAGATATTTTTGCTAGCCACACATGTCTTTATATTGTTGTTTGCTTCAAATTTAAATGGGTATCAAAAAAATTTAAATTGTCGGGTTTAATATTGGGGGAGACTACAAAGTCTATGTTGAAGTTTTGATTTGGAAAATTATGAGGCATGGAGAGACCAACCTCCACCCTTCCTCTTAAGACTTTCCACTACACAAAAGGAAAATAACATAGGGAAATCCCACCTAGTCAATGACCAATAATGAAAATCGCTAACATGCACGAGGTGTTCCACTGATATTAAAAATGGAATTCAAGGCACTAGTACAATTCTCAACTATGTGAATAGACGAGTTGTTGTCAAACAGATGAAGAATTGCTTGGTCAAGGATCAATAATGAAAATCCATTTCTAAAAACAAGGGAACAAACCAATGAAGAAAGTAGCTTCCAGGGTATTAAAAACTTTAAGTCTAACCCCTAGATCGATGTGTCCAAGTTGATAGGAGAAGACTCAATAAAGAAAAAGAAAAAAAAGGATTATTTTCAACTAGCATGAGGTATGTGCATTGATTTGGTAGATCACGAACTTCAAACACTTGATTTATGGAATGGTTGATATGCAAGTCAACGCAATTGAGAAATGTATGACACTAGGATCAAAGCAACTGATATATGGATGAATCAATATTCAAGTCAGGGCTTCCCATGAATCAAAGCCTAGATTAAAATGACTTGGGAAACAACTATAACCAAAAGGGGGTCAAGGACATAAGCACTCAGTGCAATAGGAACAATGATATAACTCCATAGATATTTGAAGAATAACCAATCAAGAGGAGGTCAAGAGTGAACTCAAGGACCCAAGTAAATTAATTAAGGCATAGTTCTGAAAACCCAATTGACAAAGTACACAACTCAAGATGGGTACTTCATTCAAGCATGATATAAATAGTTGCCCAAAACTCATTGAATACAAGATATATAGAATCTCTCCCCCCCACATCTCTGTTTTTCTAAACAAACAAGGCAATCCAAAATGTGTAAGGGGCTTGATGATGCAAAAAGAAAAGTGGGTCAATAAAGTGCAAGTTGTGGACACTCATTACCATGTCTCCTCTAGGTTAACATGGATTTTTGTGAAAAAATCCAGAAAAGGGAAAGCGTAAGTAAGTCAAGGAATACAACTAGCAATAAATTGCAACAAAGCATGAGAAACAAGTAACAAGGAGTGAAGCAACATGACAAGCCATAAAGTGGGATCTCTATAAGAAAGAGATTGAAAGAAACGAGAGAAAGAAATGTAACTCAAACAAACAATCTCACAAGGACTACAAAAGCTCTTGATCCTGCCAATTTTGTGAAGAATTGGTGTTGAGTCAACAAAATGAAGCACTAACAAAGGTGGCCCATTGGAGAATGGCTCTACTTTCATACGAAAACATAATAACTAACTAGGAAATGGTTTGAGTGTTCATTTGACAAGTTCAACCCTAAGGCATAACAAATGGTAGAAGGCAAAAAATTCAATGAGAGATGAATATCCTAACTATATACATGAGATAATTGCTAATGACATATACTTTTTTACACGTTGTTGAGGCCTTAATAAGCCCCAAGTTGATAGACTTGGGACCTTCTTTTAACTTTAAAATTTTAAACGAGACTTGTCAAGTAGACTTTGTTCTTTTGCATTTGATTGATGACAGTTGCATCATCAAGCTAATTTGTTTTTTCTACATCCCTCACATTGCATGCATCCTAGTTTTTTTTGTTGTGCCTCATTGATTTGAATAGATTTGACTTGCTTGAAAGTGTTATGTAGCTTTGTTCTAAGGTCATTGGAATTTTTCCTCATCATAGAAATACTCCAAGTAGAATCGACGATTTTGGCTAGGTGTTATGTAGTATGTTCTCTGTAAGTCAATGGGCCATTTTCTAGGATCAGAATTAGCCAAGGGCTTGTGATTCTTGCCAAGTTCAATGAACGTATTAAAATCCTATATGACAAGGATTACAAACGAGTGGGCATAACATAATTCCGTCAAATCATCATCCCGAACGAGACTCGTACTTTCATTTAAATTTGTATTTGCATGTGAAATGGGTGTCCAACCATAATTATATTTTTATTTCTAAGAGGAGTTTCTTATAGGTGGACCTACAAAGTCAAACCAACTAACAAAACTAGATTTCGAAGCCCTTGAGTACAAAAATGTGAATTGTTTTTTGTTGTTGTTGTCATTAAGACAATTTGAATTTCACAAGTTATGAAGGTTATGAAACTTGTGTTGGAATGGGGTGTATGACCACTCATTTGAAAGCCTTGCCTATCCTCTATGCTCTACAAAAATAATTGCTCATCAATCCAAGGTCATACAAGCAGGTTACAAATTTAATAAGTAATGTAATTTAGGGGGTCTCACCAAATGCCCATGTTAATTAATTTTTATCATTGGAAAGGCTTACATTTTTGTTTAATTCTACTCCCTCATGGTTCTAAATTTTTATGGCTTTATCCATGCCATAAGTCAGAAAAACACCCAATAGTTTTCTATCGAGTTTCTTATAAATATCAAATTATAAATTTGAAAAACGCCTAATGGAAAACCATTAGGCCTCATTCCCAAATTGAAAGGACAAAGTTAAAATTGGCCCTATGACATTCTTAAAATTGCCTCGATATCATTTTTGTGCCAAGAGGTGCTCTTTATCCCAGTATGAGGATGATGCTTACTTAACGTAACATTACATATATATATATATACATATATACATACATATATATATATATATAGGCTAGTTTTAAATGCCCAATGGAAATGAGAACTTTTCCCCCAATGAATATTTAAAATTTATTTGGATGCATAATGTTGAAAAGCACCATATGCTTTGTCATCAAGATTCTTTTTGGCATCAATTACAAAGTCAAAATTGCCCCAATGGCCCGATCAAATGATAATTTTGAAATTGGCCTCACAACAATATGAAAATTTCTCGATGACATGTTGAAAAATGGTCCGATGACATGTTGAAGATTGGCCCAAGAGATGGAACTTGACAAAAAAATTATCCATCATGGATCAATTTCCCCATCAAATATAGTTAAAGTTTTTAATATCCGTCGACATTCTTTATTAAAACTCGCAAAATGATCATTGGAGTTGGAAAAAATGTCAAATTTGACAAGCTAGTCAGTTTTGAAATTCCATCCATGATTAGGCTCAATGACATGTTGAAATTTACCCCAAGTGACAAGTTCAAAAAGTTATCCCTCTTTTAAAAATTAGATGGAAAGTTTAAAAAGTGTGTTATATCTTTGCCATCAAGTTTTCAAAATCATTCGAAATGTTTAAAAACGCCCTATGGCAGGTTGTCAGGCCTTTAAATCAAATGACAAGTTGAAAATTGCTTCAGTGGTCTTGCCACCGTGCCTCTCGCCAAGATCAAATATCGACGTTTAAACTTGCTCATTTTATAGGCCGATGGATATATTATATTGCTTCCAATTGATAAAATAACTAGAAAAGAATGTTGGTCCTTTGGTTGGAGCATATGCACAAGAAGCCACCATTGTGGGAGCATTGGAGATCTAAAATGAGATCCATGTCCCCACTCAGGGAAAACCTTATGAAGGTATCTTATAATTACAATATATCAACATCCTACAAGCCAATGTTGGACATATCAAATATCATTATTTTAATCAAACTATGGGTGGGTTTAAGATATTGTTCATGAAATTTGAGAATTGTGTGAAAGGCATAACTCAATTAGTGATATTTACAAAATTCTTTGAATAGTTTCAATTAACCTTCAAGTTGTGTAGAGAGATTAAACTAGTTTCAATGAACCTTCGAGTTGTGTAGAGAGATTAAATGTATGATAAAAACTTGGGAGTCTAGGCAATTGGAAATGTATAATTGTCCCATTCATATTTACTCATGTATCATAGAACTTATTCATGTATTTTATGATGCTTTTAGTGGAGATTCTTCCTTATTGAATTAAGTATCATTGTAGAAAGCATTATAATTTTTTCTGGGACCGATTAGAAAATTGACATTGAATTAGGATATAGGTATCTTTTAAAAATGATGATAATTAAATCAAGTGATGGGCTCATCAAAAAAGGAGATAAGCTTGGAACTAAAAAGCACAAGCTAGAAGCTGTGAATGGGGACTACTACAAATGGAGTGATTGCAATCAAAGAAATTGCTGCAATGAATATTCACTACACTAATGAAACATAAATATTCACTTTAAATAGGTTAAGCATTGATAAGAATTGTATTGAGGAATTCAATAGGGACATGGAAAATGACATTGTTTTATGGCTAGCAATTAGAGTTTCTAGGATAACATATTTGTTTTGAAGTCTTGGAAGTAGTGAAATCCTCAGTTTATCCATTTGCACTTCTTCTTGTGTTTTTCAATATGTGGTAGAACATGATGATTCTAGTAATGCCAATTTTATGAATTCTTTTCTCACAAACTTTAAAAGTATAATTGGATTAAATTATGGATGGGAAGTTGGATTCAATGGATCTAGAAAATCAATCTTTGGTGTCTTGTGTTGTAGTGCTTTCCCATGCTATGCCTACTTCCAATGTTAAGTTTATTAAGACAATTTGAAATTCACCTATGGTATATGATATTTAGAACAACATCTACTTGGCGTACATGATGCAAAGCATGGGTGTGAAATGTCTTAAAAGATGGAACAAGGAGGTCCCAACCCATAAGGAATTTTTAAGTGGGACTTAGCCCTCCTTTCAGATATTAGCTAGTTTTGTGCAATTGTCATACGATTGTAAAATTTGAAATAGAGTCAAGTGCTAACCAACTATCCATTATAATGATTTTGATAGTCCAACAATTTTGCTTATAGCGATTATGACACTCATTAATGGTATGTGGAATGCTTCCCTCGATACTTATTGAAGAAGCTATTGAGTAAGTGGCAATAATATGGTTGCCTCAATCCTCCCTCATATTTTCAATGGGAAAGTGTTTCTTGGAGGTTGAGGCATATATCATGTTGTATCCAGACGAAATCCCACATGTGTTGTAATATTAACCTCCTTGCATTTTATATGGACAATACCTCCCCATTGCATTCAACATGTAATGCATGATGTTTGGATTCATGCTCTTATATGTGGGGCTTAGATTCAATCTTAGCTTCAATGTGGGATTTAGTTTATCTTTAACTTGTGGTTAAAAAAATGGTTAAGTGGTGGGGTTTGATCATGGGAATAACTGTGTGAAAATCCAAAATTAATAATTGAGATTCCCATGAGAAAAGTTTCCTACAAAGCCCTATTTAGTTTGTCAACATTTGGATTTTGCAGAAATATTTGAAGTATGATAGGAGGATTCCAAACCATCCAAGTGAGATTGATAGGAGGATTCCAAACCATCCAAGTGAGATTGATAGGAGGATTCCAAACCATCCAAGTGAGATTGATAAGAGGGTTCTAAACCATCCAAGTGGGATTGATATTAAATGATTTGTGGATGATTTTGTTTTCATATAATTCTTTGTTGGCGATAATTTCCTTCCACACATGCATATAATGGAAATTCATGAGGGTGCAATTAATTTTCTCATGGTTTTGTACAATGAATAATTCAAGGGAATAGATGACCATTTGATAGATCTAGGTGAGGTAATACAACACAGGGTGGAGAATTTGATTCAAACAAGTGAAATGATATGGAATGTTGACGATATGACATTGTCAACATGCTTTTACCACATCATGTTAAGTATGTTGAAATGCATTTAGTCAACTAAACTGGCTATCATTTTTTTGGAGTTTTCCACACTACCCACTTCCATTTGGATCCCCTACCTTGTTTTTAGTGGTATTTGGATTTAATACTCTGTTGGATAGCATATATTTTGGTCTTGGGCCCAACTTCCTATAATAAATTTCCTTTCTAGGTAAGTGAACCAGGGTTATTACTCTGTGGTTCTTTGTGGTCAGTGCTTTACAGGTGGTGGTCATATGTTGCCTCTTAACGGTGATGACATAGAGGAGAATGTCATGGTACTTATGAGTGCTGATGATGAGGTCGATTGGAAGTAGGGGGTATTTTCACAAAGGTTGATTCCTTGGGAGGGGCACCACGCTCATTACTCTCCACCACACTTGACTTGACTTCTACTCCAGGCAATACTATTGCCCAGGTTCCAGATCCTTCTCCTAGTCATTACGTTGTTCCTCCTATAACTAATGGCCTTACGCATCCAATGGGAGGGCCTAAGACTGTACATGGTTCACAGTTGGGTGATAAGGGAGTGATTTCGCTGGTTAGGTTGAGGAAAACCCACAAACAACCAAACCTAACGAGTGTTCGTAGGAAGTTGTGGAAAGAAAATAGGAAGGTTAAGAGAATGGTGTTGGGTTTGGATGTGGGCCTTGTAGAGACTTGTAGGATGGCCCTTTGTGGCTTGGTCGGAAGACTCTCCTATATGTATTTGAGTAAGGGGCCTGTCTCGGATTGGATTGAAAAAAATTGGGTTCCTATACTCGATTATACCCCTAAAGTCTTCTTTCTTACTAAAGGTTGGCTTGGATTCATTTGTGAAACCCTAGAGGATGCGGCCCTTTTGTTGAGCTCTCTTTGGGTTTATGGGGGTAGCAGTTTGATGTTGAAACCTTGGTGGGTTGCATTTGAATCGGCAACCGAACATTTTTAGTTCCATCATCTGTGGGTTCTTCTATTGGGGTTACCTATACATCTATGGAATGAAGGGGATTTGCGGGCTATTGGATATGCTCTGGGGAAGTTTATTACACTCGATAAAAATACATTGGATACTCCTTCTAGAAAGATGGGAAGATTATTAGTAGAAATGGATATCCATTGCGGGCTATCGGAGGTCCTAGATATTGAATGGAGAGGACGTTGGTATATACAGAGGCTGGACTATCTTGGTATACCCTTTCGATGCATTTTTTTTCATAGAACAGGTCATCTCCATCGAGAATGTACTGGAAAGGTGGTTGATGAGTCATCAGATGATACTACATTACAAAAGGATCCTCT
Source organism: Picea sitchensis (assembly GCA_010110895.2). Classification (NCBI taxonomy): domain Eukaryota; kingdom Viridiplantae; phylum Streptophyta; class Pinopsida; order Pinales; family Pinaceae; genus Picea; species Picea sitchensis. The sequence goes on from SNQJ01S0039140.1 coordinate 15,150, forward strand.
CGACTATGTTACAGAAGTAGGCTCTTTCGTGAGTGAGCATGTTCATTATGGTACTGAACCATGGAGCCATATGGAGCCTTCAGCGTCTCTTACTAGTAAGTTGAAAAATCTATGCCCTACCTTATATTATACATTATCACTTTTGGAAAAGGATGCTTTAGACAGTTCTCGCTGGCTATTTTTATCCACTACCATAGTTAAGGGGCACACCAAGGGAGACAAGGATACTATTGATCATGTTATGGCAGGTTTGGTGAGGTCGGAAACCATTGAATCTTCCCCAGTCTTAGTTTCGGGGTTACTACCATCAATTTCAATTGATTCTCCTGCTCTTTACCCTACTGAGGTGAAACATAATATTTTACCTCAGTTGCTTAATACCTAGGCTCGGGCACCTAACTCTTCCCCTTCATCATCGGAGATGTTAGATTATTTGGTGGAGCTTGGGTTTAGAGAATCTGAGGTGGATGAATCCACTCTCAGTGTTGTACTTGACTCTTTGATTCCCTTCATTCGGGACTCAAACAAAACTATTAAACTGCCAACATACTTGGGTAAGGCTATCCATGATCCTACTTCATATTCGGGGGATAATACTTCTCTGACTCATACTGAGGGGAATGGGAAAGAATTTTCTTGGTCAAGAGGCCTAGGCATTGAACACTCTCTAATAAAGACTCAAACCACTCGAAAAAAATTGTTGGTTTTATCCTGCCAGACAGTTGACTCAGTTCCTTCCTCCACTGATAGTGGGGCTCTTAGAACAATGAAATCCCTGGTGACGGATAAATGATGTTGTTACTCTCCTTAAATATAAGAGGGATTTGAGGCACCCTCAAAGTTTCCTATGTACGTAGACTAATGGATCAACCTCGCCCGGATATTGTTTTTCTATAGGAAACCTTGGTTCATGAGCAGAAAGCAAGAGATTTCATGCACCTTCTTCGTCCCTCCTGGGTTTCGAGTGCTGTAAACTATGTGGGTATGTCGGGAGGATTATTAGTCACTTGGGATCCAAATTTATATGATTTGGTTCCTTACCTTACTATTGGTGGTATTTTGTTAAGAGGAAGGTGTATTATAAACAAGAGGGAGATCTCATTGCTTAATATATATGGCCCGTGCATGGACCGAAAAGTTTTTTGGAGTTTGGTAGCAGACAATGGTATATTGTCTATTAATAATCTGATCATTGCTGGCGATATGAATATTATATTTTCTTCGGATGAGGTTTGGGGAGGTTCTACAATGCCTAGATCGACAGATGATTATTACAGATATTTATTTCTCTCCAAAAAGTTGATAGACATCAAACCGACAAAACTAGTTCTTACCTGGCGGAATGGGTGTTCTGGTCATGAGGCCATTGCCATGCGATTGGATAGATGTCTTGTTTTTGAAGGTTTATTATCTGTTGTTGACTTATATAGATCCTGGGTTGAGTTTCTATATATCTCTGATCATGCTCCTGTCTCAATACAACTAAAGATTCCTCCTATTCACAAGGCCTATCCTTTCAAACTAAACGCCCATTGGTTGCATGATTTAGAATACATGGCTTTAGTTCATAAGATATGAAAGGATCCCATTTTCTTAACCGAAGGTGGTAGACAAAGAAAATTAGTTTGGAAATTAAAGGTCTTAAATTCTCATACTAAAATTTGGTATAAAGCAAGTATTGACAGAAGCAAAGCCAAATTGGAGACTTTAGAATCTAATATAAAGGATACAATTATGAGATTGGTCGGGGATTCTACAAATTTCAGAGCGGAAAAACATCTCCAACAGATGGAACTTGAAAGGAATAAAATTTTACGAGGAGTTGAAGAACAGTGGAGACTGCGTAGCAGGGCGATCTGGATAAAAATTGGGGACAATAATACGAAGTTTTTCCACAACTATGCAAGTCACAGTAGGATCCAGAAACATGTTTGGGATATCACTTATGAAAATGGATATACAATTATAGAACATGGAGCGATAAAGGAGAAAGCGATATACTATTTCAAATTTTTTTACAAGGCTCTGATCATCCCTAACACTATTGAACAAGTCAAGGTTATTGATCTTTTCCCTTGGATGGTAAATGATTATGAGTCATTTTCGTTGTACAACCCAGTTACTTTGGAGGAATTAAAGGTCATTTTATTTCACTTCAAAAAAGATAAGAGTCCAGGGCCTGATGGCTGAATGGTTGAATTTTTTACTTTCTTTTTTGATTTAGTAGGGGAGGATCTCCTTGAGATGGTGGAGGAATAGAGATGACAAGGCTCTATTGTGGGGAGTCTAAACTTGACATTCCTGACTCTGATACCGAAGGCAAATAAACCAATTAATTTTGATGATTTTTTCCTGATAGCATTGTGTAACCTGTGTCACAAAGTGATATAAAAAATCATTGCAAATCGGATAAAACCGATCCTTTCTAGGTCACTCTCTGCAGAACAGTTGGGGTTTTTACAAGGAAGGCAGATTGAAGATGCAATTGTCATAGCTCATGAGAGTCTACATAGCATAAAGAGAAAAAAAATTAAAGTCACTTGTATTGAAATTGGACTTGCGGAAGGCATATGATTGCATTGATTGGGATCATTTAAGGTTGACCTTATTAAAAGTGGGCTTTGGGCTCCAAATGACAAATTGGATCATGAGTTGTGTTACTTCTTCTTGATATGATGATTTTTTATTTTTTTTTGGCTGGGGGAATCGACAACTTGCGGTTCTCGTACTCGCGTGACACAAGGTCGATACCTAGCGGCTATAACCCCAGGTGCATCCAAGCAGCTCACATGAATGGCACATAGGTTATTCGGGGGTGAGAATCGAACTTGAGACCTCCATTTACAAATTTCCTTCCATATACATGACACTTGTCAATCGGTATACACCATTGCAGGCTTCTTCATATGTTGTATTACTCAATGGTGAGGCCACATAATTTTTTAGAAGAGGTAGAGGTTTGCGCCAAGGTTTCCCTTTATCTCCATTACTTTTTATCCTAGTTATGGAAGGACTCAGTCTTTTACTTAAAAATAGCAATGGTGAAGGCAATCTATCAGGTATAAAAGTGTCTAGAATGATCAAAATTATTCATTTACTGTTCGTGGACAATATCCTAATTATGACAAAGGCTACATTACAAGAATGGAGGGAAATCAACAAAAATATCAAGTTATTTTGTAAATATTTGGGACTATTGCTAAATCAATCCAAAACTACTATTCATTTTGAAGGCCTTTCCAATGCTGAACTTGCACCATTTAAGACTCTTCTTCCTTATACCTTTACTGATCTCTCTATTGGTTTCAAATATCTGGGATACTTTCTAAAGACATGGGATTATAAGGCAGACGACTGGAATTGGTTAGTGACTAAATTGGAAAAGAAGATAAGACTGTGGTGTAACTAGTGGCTATCTTTGGGTGGTAGATACATTTTAGTAAAAACAATGCTATAGGGTTAGCCTGTTTATTGGATGTCTATGGAGATTATTCCTCGCTCTGTATTGAACAAGATCTGAAAACTGATGTTTCATTTCCTCTGGAGCGGTCATAAAGCTTCACAGCAGTATCACTTTTGCAGGTGGGACAATCTTTCCAGACCAAAGAAAAATGGTGGTTGGGGGTTCCAAAACCTTGTTCTTTTTAATACGGCCTTGACGGTAAATACTCTTTGGCGTGTTTTGACTCAAGACGGTATATGGAATAAAGTATTATTGGATAAATATTTTCCAAACTCAACTATTATCAATTGGTTCAGGCTGGATTCCCATAAGCATTTTTCTGCGTCTAGGATTTGGACTAGTCTTACTCGATCAGTTCATGTGATTACCCATTGGCTAAGTTGGCGTCCAGGGTCGGGACACCTCATATCTATTGGAAGAGATCGAATCCTAGGTATGGGTGACAGATCCCTTATTCCGGAAGAGATTATAACACACTTAAGACATAAAAGGATTATTGTACTCGCTCAAGCAACTGTCTCCCGGGATCCATTTACTTTATATGAGATTTGGTTAAGCAGTGAGGAGTTGGGTTTAACTGGAAATTTAGATTTCGATTGGGACATCTATTGTAGAGCACTTATAGGCATTGGTGTCTCGCTCCATGATTCAAATGATACTTTGTTATGGACTGGAGGTGATTCATCATGGATAATTTCAGTTAAAAATATATATTCTGCTCTTATATCTACACAGGATTATCCGATCTGGCGTGGTTGGAAGGTAAATTTATGGAAATAGGACCTTCAACTAAAGATAAAATTATTCATATGGATGGCAGCAGAAAACAAGATTCTGTCTTGGAATGTCCTTCAAAAAAAAGGTTGGGAGGGACCTGGTTTTTTCTATCTTTGCAAACAAAGTTCTGAAGATATTAACCATATTTTCATCCATTGTACTTTCATAAAGACAGTTGGCTCCAGAATAAAACTTATCCTATAGATTAAAAAAGCATGGGAAGGATCTACACTTAATGAATGTTTTTCTTCTTGGAATAAGGACAAATCTGTTTCTAAAAATCTAGCTTCTCTTACCTGTTGGTTCATATGGCTTGATAGAAACAAAGTTATATTTGATGAGATATCTCCTTCAGTTTGGGAAGTGGTATATAAGATACTTGGATCTCTCAACAGGCTACCCCAATCACAAAAATCTATCTCAATAAGAGCTTTTCCGATCACACAGAAAGATGGATTTACTATTGCTTGTTTTGATGGGGCATCTATATCAGGTGGCATGCTATGTGGAGCTGATGGCGTCATCAAATTTCCATATTCGGTTGTATATAGATGGTATATCAACTATGGGGAAGGAACTAACACAAAGGCAGAGCTTATGGGAGTTTGAGCTACTCTCACTCTTGCCAATCTTTGGACTATTCAAAATTTACAGATTCTGGGGGACTCTAAGGTAGTTATTGATTGGCTAAATCATAAAGGTAAATTACAGGCTATTGACATCAAAGGATGGAAGCACAGAACAATGGAATTGACCACTTTATTTCAAGGAATTTGCTTTCATCATATATTCAAGGAATTCAATAAGGAGGAAGATCAATTATCAAAACAAGCTCTCTTGGAACCGAAAGGAAGATTAACATATTTCCAATGGGTAAGGGGGGTTGCAGGTCCTCATACTCACATAAATATTTTTTGAATCCTCTTTTTGTTGAATCTGTATAGGATTACCATCCTATTCGTAACTGGATCTTAAAAGTTTGTATTGTTATTTTGAGGAGATGAACTACTTTAATATGCTATCTTTTTGAACTTTGCCCAATGGGTTTGGTAAGGAACTTTTTTGGTTAGTCATATGTGACAGAATAGTGCTTAGCTGGATCCCCAGTGATCAATTTTGGTCAAGGATCTTTGCAGATGTAAAAAAAATTATACTCTAATATAGTTTTGAGTGAATTTTCTATTGGAAAAAAATATGTTGAAATGCAGGGCCAATTATCATTGCTTTAGTGTTATGATTTGTGCTTTACAATGTTGGGATAAATTGTTAGGAAACGGATTTTAGAATCAACATCGAGCAAACATATGATTTTTTTGTTCAAAAGGTTGATTTGTTATCTTCAATCCCTTGATTTTCAATTTAATTCTAATCAATATAAATGTTTGATCTAGTTAAATCTATCCAACCCTACAACCTTCATTCTCTTATTCACATGAATTTTTGATAAGGAGAAATAGTGTTGTGAATTCTAAATTTTATAATTTTTATAGGATATAGAAATGATTGAGATAAAAAAATGGTGATAGGTAATAACATACTAGTATTGAATGTACTAAATGTAGATATAATCGTAATTTACAAGCATTTTGTATGGCATCAAGGAAGTTGTGACAACAAGGTATATCAATTTTGTCATCCCATTGCACACGCATATTATTTTGCAAAAACTTGTAGATAGTAAACTAATTTGAGGTTTAATAAAGATGTTTTTATTGCATAGATAGTGATAGAGAAAGCATACCATTACATAGTCACGTAGATAGAAAAAAGGGAGAATGATGCATTATTGAAGGTAATAAGGTTAGAAAGAGTCGAAGATTGAAGTTTGGATAATGTTGACTGCAAGCAGCTAAAGAAATAAACAAAGAGGGCCAAAACTACCAAAGAATCTATACTCATCCTTGATTGGGAAAAGGAGAATTTGTTTTATTACCACTCACTTTTTTTTTTATGAGTAAACAATTATGATTGTTAATACATCATCATCCAATTCCTATTGAAAAGTCATAGGTGGAAAAGACAAATTGGAAAGAGGAGGTCTCAAGGAAAATAAAACTCGTGTAATATTTAATTTGATTTAAGTCCTCAATAAGGAAAGGACAAATCTGTAAGAGAATTTGAAAATTTAGGAGGGATGTCGAAAGCATAGAGAGTGGGAAGGCCAAGATCCACCAACAAACTCTCATAAATAGAGTCCTTGTATTCATCCGAGGGTGGATTTTGTTGAACATTAGAATCTAACTTTCAAAATTAATGGAGAAGCCACTATTGGCAAGATTGTGTTGGAGATTTGTAGTGCTACTTTGATATTAGTGTAGATTGTTCTCATTGTTCATGGTGTTCTAGAAAGTTGTGAGAATCGATATCTACTTATTGTACATTGTTCTCATGTATCTAGTATTTGTTCTCGCTTTATCTTATTCTATTTTGCTAATGAATGGATATGGAGATGTAACTTTTAGTCTAATTGTAGGTTAATCTCAATTTGTTGTTGGTTATTCTAGGAATTTGTGTAATCTATAATTTGGTGAATGTGTTCATATTTATCACTTGCATTCATTTTTTTGGCTTTATATTTATCAATTCTATAATTCCATAGCTAGGACATATTAGATTAAATTGGTTTTAGAGTGGTGCATTTTGCAATTTACATATTTCATTTTGCATTTAAATTAAAATCATAAAATCAACAATGGCAATTAGGGCATAATCTAGAGGGTTTTCCATTCTAAAAGGTAAAAGGTCTAATTGGGTCCTTTTGTTAGGTGAACTTGTGATGTTGATGAGGTGAATTTTTCCTGCATCAAGACATGTATATATCGAAAATAACACCAATATACTTGAATAAATTTAGTCGAGGCAAAGACACGTCAGTAGATTCCTATATTGAAGAGTACATTATCCAGATACTCACAAGGCAAGTAATCAGATGCCCATTGGCTACATAGAGAGACTCCCCACATGTACCTTGATTTAAGCCTCATAAGGCTCCCTATGACATATAATATATGTACTATCATCTTTATATGTTATTTGGGTCCTACCCTAACCCCCTTACTTAGGATACTTCATTAATGTATGAGGCCACCTTACTTGAATAAGGCCCAACAATAGTTAGTTAATAGTCACTCATTGTAAAAATGATCATATTTATTAATAAGGCCCAAATTAGTTAGTAGGCCATCAATATAAGTGGGCTCGTAGGTTGTTAAGATTCTTTATGGATAGCTGTATATTGAGTAGAAGGTTATTTAATGGTTTGTCAAGAATTGTTATTGTATTTGGAAATTTTCTCTTGGAGATTGTTCCCTTGAATAGGCAAGTGAACAAAGCTCTCTATTTTTTATTATCAAGAGATCTTTCATAAGGTAAATTACAAGTGGTATCAGATCTCTTTCTTAGGCACGAAGTGGGAGAATTTTTTGACACAAAGTGGGAGATTTTTTTTTTATGTCGATTTATGAAATACTATATGCATAATTTGAATAAACCAACCATACATTTGAGTTCCTCTCGAAAAAACACCCAATTTCAAAAAACAAATCATCCAAAACATATTCCAAGGAGCGAAGATATCGTTGATTTAAAATTAACCTTTTTTTAGGGTTTTTTCCGATGACAGTCGTGAATGTCTTAGATTGGATATATTTTGATAAAGGGAAAAATTTCAATCAAACCAATGCCAGTAGGTAAAAAGAAATCATGGAATTTCATAATTGGGTTCATAATAGCCAGTCCAATAAGTATAGCATAATTTATGATAATTTTACATTTTCGGCCTCAAACCCTACCTTGAAAAGTAAGTTATTTTCTGGTGATTTTAAGAGTTTTTTCTTGGGTCAACAAGCTCCTAAATTTTTGAATTTTTTTAGAGACATGTTCTAGCATATTTAAATAACATAGTGGTATGTCATTCAAATGGTAAAACCATGATTGAGGAAGAATACATGTAGGAAATGCAAGTGGAATCACATTGTTGCAAACCCTTGTAACACCTGTTGGTACCCCTTCGAGTAGTACCATATCAGATAGTACCTATATACATAATCTCACTTCCATGTACCCTCTAGTATATAGGAATTTCCCTAGGTATGCCTTAAACTTGCTTTAGATAAGCTAATTGGTGATATTGTTGCTATAGTACACCAAGAATAACACTCAGGAAGATCACTCTCTAGTACCTAGGTAGTCGAGTAATATGACTAATAACAGAATTGAGCCTCCTTATTTAGTGCCTTGAGATTTGGGACAAGAACTACTATTGGACCCCACATGTATATCAAAGAGCTATAGCACATGAAACTCCCTTGTTCTCAATACCGGGTAACCTTTTTCAGTGAGCTCACTTGTGGTGGATCCTTATAAACCACCTCATACAAATTAATTGGAAAATATGGCCACTCGCTCTAATACCAGTAGATTGGATCACCTAGACTCTCAATACGTGAATCTTCGTGGCGATCCTAAGAAAATCCAACATATCATAAGCGATTGGGATAAACAGTTGGTTGATAAGTTGGATAAAAGGTTGGATGAGAATTTGGCAGCTTGGAAAAAGAATTGACTAAGAATTTAGTGCCTCTGATAGCTCAAGGAATAATAGAAGAAGAACCCTAAAATGCACAACACGTTGAGCCAAACTAGGAAGAAACTTACAACTCGGGACTATTTATCCACCTGCAACCCTCTTTGAGTCCTTGTAGCCATAAACCAATTGATAATAACATATGACACCATTTTCCTAAGATGGTCTGGAACAAGTTTGATGGTTTTGACCTATCAAGATGGGTCACTCATATGGAACATTACTTCTCCCTCTAGGGAATTACTAATGACATGATGAAACTTAGGGCAGGATTCTTGTATCTGGATCAAGAATGATGGAAATGGTGGGAATGGCATAAAAAATCCTATGCGGGCTACATAGCCTAGAGTCAGTTTGTTAAATGTATCCATGCGCATTTCATGTGACATAGTCACTATTTGGGGTGACTTACCAAGTTACGTCAAACAAAGTTTATTCATAGACTTTATGTTAGTCTTTGAGAAATTATCCATCCTTATAGAGAACTTAACAAATCTTTCTATAAATAATGTTTTGTTAGTGGCCTCAAGGAGAAAATTCAAGCCCAAGTCAAAATGTAGTGTCCAACTACCTAGTTAGAAGCATCTCAAAGGGATCTAGAAGCAAAGACATTGATCAATGCACAAACCAAAAAACCCTCTTTCATTTCCCACACTTTCCCTTCCATTGTTAATTCCTCCAACACAACCCCTACTCATCCCCTAAAAGTTCAAAGGTTTTCTCCAATAGAAATGGAAAACCACCAAAGGCATGGACTCTGCGATAGTTGTGATTAAAAATGTGCTTGAGGTCATATGTGTAAAGAAAATAAAATGTTTCAAATTGATATGACCACTCCAACCCTGAATAAAGACCTAACTATTGAAGATATGTCAAAGTTACCAATTGAAGACACCGACACTTTGACTCAGGTAGATATCGAACCTCCATTCCCTTAGGAAGACACTCTAATATCCTTGCTTGCATTATTGAGCATTTTGACTCCACAAACATTGAAACTCACAGGCTACATCAAGCACCAAAAATTCATAGTCTTGGTTGAAAATGGCAGTACAGACTCATATTTGCCAGAGCATTTGATGCCAAAAAATGTCATTTAGGGCCTCAAAACGGCTCTCGAAGTTCAGGACCCGAAAAAATGCTAAAAATAGTAAATTGTGCTACAATTAAGGAAACTGAAAAACTGAAAGAAAAAATGGTGTGGCTCCAAGTGGAATAGGCGAGTGGCCACCAATATCCACCTGGATCATGTTGATAAGTCCTTGCAACTCTTGAGAGACAACCAATTATTTGTGAAGCATTCCAAAAGAAGGTTTGGGAATCCCGAGGTTGAATATTTAGGTCACATTGTAAGCCATGATGAAATATGAGTTGAACCCAAGAAAGTGGTGGTTATGAAAGACTGACCCCATCAAAAAACACTAAAGATATTGTAGGGATTCATACGACTTATGGGTTACTACATGAAATTTATGAAAAATTATGGAAAAATTGCAACTCCCCTAACTTCACTCCTTAAAAATAATGCTTTTGTCTATAGTGAGGTAGCAACACAAGGCTTCATTGGTTTAAAGGTCCATGTGAAATGCTCTAGTATTAACAATGCCTAATTTTACTTAGAATTTTGTCTTGGAATGTGATGCCTCAATTACAGGTCCCAGAGTTATCTTGATGCAAGAAGGGCGCCCCTTAGCATTCATCGATAAGCAATTGTGTGACTGCAATTTGGGAAAATTTACATATTATAAGGAAATGATGGCTATGTTTCATGCAGTGGAGACTTCGTGCCCATATCTCATAGGGAAGCATTTTCAGATCAAGACTGACCATCATAGTTTGAAGTACTTCTTCAAACAACATTTGTCTTCACCAGAGTAACATAAGTGGGTCACTCAAATGTTTGGGTATGATTATAAGATCATATATAAGAAGGACAAAGAGAATGTTGTGGCGGATGATTTATCCATAAAATGTGAGGAGGATGGATCACTCCTTGTCTTATCCTTACCAATCCAAAGGTGGCTCGAGGAATCCCACAAGGAATGGTCAACAAATAGTACTTTAAGGAAGCTCATCAAGATACATTGTAGTATAAACAGAACATTATTCTCTAAAAATATTCAACCCTAAAATAATGAGTCGTAGAGGAGTTTCATTAATCATTGATAGCAAGTCACTCTAGCTTTCATAAAACCTATGAAAGAACTAAGCACTCATTCTTCTAAGACGACATGAAAACATATATCCAAGACTTTGTAGCATCCTGTGACACTTGATAGAGAAACGAGGGAGAGATGGTGAAGATACTAGGGGAATTTCAACCACTACCAATCCCAACATAGAACCAGACAAACATTCAATGGATTTTATCGTGGGACTCCCAAAAACAGGCAAAAAATTAGTCATCATGGCAGTTGTTGACAGTATTTAAAAAGTTGCTCATTTTTTTTTTCCTATCTCATCCTTTCACTCCTTCCTTAGTTTCCTATGTATTCATGGATCAGATCTTTAAGGTACATGGTATGCCCACTTCCATTGTATCAAATCGGGACCCCACATTCACCAACAAATTTTTGCAAGAGCCATTTAAACTTCAAGGTACACAATTGAATATGAGCACTACATATCATCCTTAAATCAATGGCCAAAAAAAGTAGTCAAAAAGTGATTATAAACCTATTTGAGATGCCTTGTTTATGAAAATCCACACCAATGGGCACACTAGCTTCCCCTTGTTTAATGGTGGTACAATACCACTTATCATGGAGCTACCAAAATGACATTCTATGAAGTTGTTTATGGACAAAAATCCCTATTAGTGGCATCCTGTGTACAAGGAACCTCCAAGGTTCATGTAGTAGATAGAACGCTTCACTCCATAGAAGCCATTATCCACATCCTTAAGGATAACTTGGTTATGGAACAAAATTGAATGAAACAACAAGCTGATCAACATAGATCTAAACATTATTTTACTTAAGGATATTAAGAGTTTCTTCGCCTGCATCCCTTTTTATAAATAGACATCACTCAAAGATAATTTTCCCCAGAATCTAGCTCCCAATTTCTATGGTCCCTATCAGATCATACAACACATTGGACATGTTTTCTACAAGTTGGCTCTCCTAGCCCACTCCAAGATTCATATAGTCTTTCATGTGTGTTGTTTGAAGAAGGTTGTGGGATCAAATTGCAAAGAGTAGACCAACCTACCAAAACTTGATGAAGAAGGTTCCATTTGGCTACAACTAGAAGCAGTATTAGATACTAGAGAGAATTAGTTGCTCCAACACACGATCATGGAAGTATTGATCCAATGAAAATATATGTAACCATAAGATGACACATGGGAATCGACGATGATTCTATAACAATTTCCTCACCTTCATCCTTGAAGATAATGTTGCTTTTGAATGGGGAGGGCATGTTAGGCTCCTACCCTAACCCCTTAGGATACTTTATTAATGTATGAGGCCACCTTCCTTGAATAAGGCCCACTAAATAGTTAGTTAATAATCACTCATTGTAAAAAGGGTCCCATTTATTAATAAGGCCCAAATTAGTTAATAGACCCTCATTATAAGTTGGCCTATAGGTAGTTAAGATTCCCTATGTATATTTATAATAATAATAATCTATTTTTAAGGTCACGACCAAGCTAGACACCAAATTGGTGTATGAGACCCCAACTGAGTAGAAGGTTATGTAATGTTTTGTCAATAATTGTTATTGTATTTGGAGCTTTACTCTTGGAGGTTGCCCCCTTAAAGAGGCAAGTAAACATAGCTCTCTATTTTTTAATCAAGTGATCTTTTTTAGGGTTTATCTATTTTCTCTTGTGTTTTTGGGTTTCGCACTACATTTTATACAATTGCTATGAATTTTTGGGGTTAAGTACATTACATATGCCCTCTTTTTTATATTAGTATAAACTATGTTTTTTGATATTATATTTGATTATATAAAAACTCTAAAATGGTATAAAACTTTTGTGTACAAAACACTGTGATGTTTGTTTTTCTCATTTATTTTTAATATACACGCATGCTTCATTTCTTATCTATTTTCAATGAATAAGATGTGAATCCCATCCCATAATTTATTAGCCAAATAATTTGCAAAAACATTTAGTTGACTAGGTACATGGATGTGTGTAACATAATTAAATTGATGTTATAATAGTCTAACAAGCAAAAAAATTCAAAGAAATAAAGGATCACAAATGCGATAGACATTGTTATGTTGAAAATCTAGGTATATGGTTATATTAAGCATAGTGTCAAAATACCTATCAACAAACTTATAACACTAGCATACTTAGCTTCATGATTAGTTGCAAATCTAGGTATATGGTTATATATTTTAAGCATAGTGTCAAAATACCTATCAACAAACTTATAACACTAGCATACTTCATGATTAGTTGCAAATACTGGTATATGGTTATATTTTCTAAGCATAGTGTCAAAATACCTATCAACAAGCTTATAACACTAGCATACTTAGCTTCAATATTGATTGTAGGACCAACACATATGTCATTGCAATGCAACACCTAATATGTGTGAGAAAATCACCAATGTGGGAAAAGTTAGGTTTTGTGTGTAATGACAAGCGCCATCCATGAATCTAATGTAAATTAGGAGATCCTAATGAAATCTATTAAGAAAAAACAAAGCATGATTAGACCCGATTCAAATCGCATAAAGGGAAACAAGCACAAAACTGTAAAGTTGTATGTTATTTACAAGCATGTAGATATATCTTTTCATGCACAAAACATATTCAAATAAAGCTCATTGTGGGGCTCTTTGAGAGGTGTCCCTTCGTGATCAACTAGCTCATATGTACCCTCATGTAACATGCATTTAATGAAAAAATAGTCATTCCATAATAATTCAAACTTTCCTTGACCAATATTCTTTGTCTTTGTCATAGAAAGGACAATGTCACCTTCCTTGAGCCACTTAGACTTACGTGAGTTTACTACTTTCTGCAACATAGTCTTTAATATTTTGTTAACCACTTCAACCTAACCATTTTCTTGAGGATAATAAGGTGTCAAATGCCCAAATGCTCATAACTAGCTCCTAAGTAGTCTCCAAGTTTATCTATCATATGATTTTGAAAATAAAATCCTTGATTAGTTATGATTTTTTTTTAATTGCTAAGGTATAGGGGAAAATGACTTATAAAAGAAAAAAAAAACTATAAAAAATGACAAGCATAACATATTAAAAAAAAAAATCCTTATCCTTCAATTGAAAAAATTTGAAGTAATTTTCATTTCAATTTTGACAAGCGATTTTTTTATTTTAATTTTCATTTGCACGGGGAATAATTTTATGTCCTTCTATCACGGGCTAGAGGGCTCTTGACAAACAATGACAACTTCAATTTTAATCCCAAATTACAACAGAATCTTTAAGAACGGTAACATGCTCTATCAAAATTCATTTAATTAGTAATGATTGAACTATCAAATATTTTTAATTAATAGTGGTTGAACTCTCAAAAATTTTAAAATTAGTGATGGTTGAAAATTATTATGATCTTACATTATCATTTTTATTACTAGGATACCCAACAACAGGGGAAAGGAAAAGCCGAAGTGAATCAAGATGGTTATGTTGTTAAAAAAATCGAGGTATTTGTTTTTTGATGAAAATGAATACTTCAATAGATCTTCTAGCGAGGGTAAACATGAATACACATACGATGGAAGGATTTGATGTAGGAGGTCTTGAGATGCCTATTCATCATTAAGTCAACCCTAAATAGTGTTTCTAATGGATCTTTCAAGAACAATACAATGGTGATATATACAGAGAATCTTCAAAGGACAATTGGGGTAGGAGGAAATAGAGGGTCGTTATGTATCGTGACATGTTCATGGGTCACAGGTAGAATTCAATTAGAGGTTGGAAACCATCGATTCAAATGAGCTACATTGTCCAACTAGAGCTTGGAAACCACCAATTCAAATGAGCCACAATGTCCAAAGTGCATGAGAGAGTCACCACTTCAACAATTTGCAGTAGTAATGACTCATTGACTCCCAATGAGAAGTTCTCAAGAATGGAATTCCATCCATAATTCGTACTAAATTCACCCATATAAGGATAAGGAAAAAACTTCTAGTTGAGATGACTATTGAAGCAATAAACCTCCCGATTATTCTCCATATGATTTCTCATTGTAATCAATATATCCACAAAATTTCATTTAGAATATTCAAGACATGAACAATTGAATGGTTCCTTGCCTCTTCTATTTGGATTATATAAATACGAAGATAACATGAGAAGAAATGTCATGGAGAGCAAACATAATATGAAAATAACAAACATTGATAATAAAGCATCCAATGATGTGTTTGAAGAAGATCGTATGATCCCATTAATAAATATTATTGAAAGTTACATAAGTATATTGTAATTGAAATTGATATAAAATTGCTCACCAAATATGAAGTTATATCCTTTATCAGATATCAATGTTTATGCAATGCTATATCTTTTATTAAATGTATAAACAAGTACAATACAATGTTGTATTTTTTATTAAATAATCAAGCACAATGTTGTATTTTTTTTATTAAATAAATAAGTAAAATGACATTAAATTACATGTTAAAGATGAGGTATCACGTATCTTTTGATTATGAATGCATCATAGACCACTGACTTGGCGGTAAGACACACCTCCTTTTCAAAATGGCAAGATTCACTAGGCGATCTACCTCTTTATTATTTTCCCTTTTGACATATATTGATTTCTCATTGTAATCAATGTATCCACATAATTTCATTTAGAATATTCAAGACATGAACAATTGAATGGTTTCTTGCCCCTTCTATTTGGATTATATAAATACAAATATAACATGAGAAGAAATGTAATGAAGGCAAACATAATATGAAAAATAACAAGCATTGATAATAAAGCATCCAATGATGTGCTTAGAGAAGATCGTATAATCCCATTAATAAATATTATTGAAAGTTACATAAGTATATTTTAATTGAAATTAATATCAAACTGCTCACCAAATATGAAGTTATATCCTTTATCTGATATCAATGTTTATGCAATGCTATATCTTTTATTAAATGTATAAACAAGTAGAATACACTGTTGTATTTTTTATTAAATAAACAAATACAATATTGTATTTTTTTATTAAATAAATAAGTACAACGACATTAATTTACAAGTTAAATATGAGGTATCACGTATCTTTTGATTATGAATGCATCATAGACCACTAACTTGGCAGTGTGCTAATATAACTGCATGACGAGTGACATTTCCTTCATGAGTTAGGGTATGGGTTGATGAGCATCAATGTTGTTAAGGGTAAAACACACCTCCTTTTTCAAAATGGCAAGATTCACTAGGTGATCTACCTCTTTATTATTTTCCCTTTTGACATATATTGATTTCTCATTGTAATCAATATATCCACACAATTTCATTTAGAATATTCAAGACATGAACAATTGAATGGTTTCTTTCCTCTTCTATTTGGATTCTATAAATACGAAGATAACATGAGAAGAAATGTTATGGAGAGAAACATAATATGCAAAATAATAAACATTGATAATAAAGCATCCAATGATGTGATTGGAGTGTTAGAATAATGTTTATGTGCTCGTTTAACCATAGATAATGCTACACCATTGTCACCCAACCACAGGATCAAAGTCACCCCCGAGCACCTTAACATTTGACAGAAAGAATGATTCCAGGAAGCCACACCAGAACACATAGATAACCAACAGAGTGCACTTTCTCCAAGGGTAGCACACAAGAGAAAGTACCAGAAACACTGAACAAGATAAAACCATACAACTGCAGTTGTTGTTGCTCCTCCTCCAAACTTGCGCATTGTTTATGGTTTCTTGAGTGAGAGTGAGTGAACAAATGAGCCAATATGTCCTCTATTTATATTAGTCTATCCAGTGAATTTTATTGCTGGGTTGACTTGACTTTCTAGTAATTATATTTTTTGTTTATCTTTTTCCTATGAAGCCGACTTGTCATCCTGGAGGATATTACCTTAATATTATATATTATGTTGAGCTGACATGTCTTCTATGGTTTTCACACATTTGTTTAGGGTTTCTCTTGCTTCCTAAATATTCTATTCTAATCAAAGGTTCCATATGGAGGTTAATACCTCCCGCAGCTACCATAATATCAACACTCCCTCTTAATTAGGGAGGTATTTAACCATTATGTTCCATTCTGGTCTTCATATCCTTGCTCGCTATGCCATGATCCTCTCTTCATGGTTAAGCAGACCATGCTACTGGTAGCATCATTACGTCACACATGGCTACACCCATGTGGTCCTATCCATCTCGTCTAGGGGCTACAACTCGCTAGAGAACAATAGATTTACACCTCGTAGTGTGTTTCACCATCATCGTCATGGGATACACCTGCATGACGTGATCACCCATGTTGTTATTATCATAATTACTATCATCATTATTTGGTAGCAATCATCAAAATATATCATCGTACTTGTTCTTGGTATTCTTCTGTAATAGACAATATCACAATATCCTTGAGACTTATTTAGCTATATTTATGATCCATCTCCATTGTTAGGATATTTAGATACTTAGTAGTTAGTTAAGATCTACTTAGTCTAATGTGTCATTAGGTAAAAGTGTGTTTCTTTAGTATGCATTTGTAGTTAGGAAATATGACGGTCACAATATGTTCTCGACATAGAGTGATCTGATGGTTCATATTCTCCTCGATCTTAACGGCCATTGATCCATGGATTAACGCCTGATTGGTCCATGATATCTATTTAAAGAGCATGGAGGGTCATTTTTCGATGATCGATTGTGAGGAAATCTCTTGTAAAATCTCTCTGTAATCTTTTTTTTTTGCATTAATAAATTGCTCCAAGTGGTCATGTTGTCTGGGGTCATGGATGTTTCCCCATAGGGTTTTTACCATGTCAAAACATCGGTGTGTTGATATTTAATATGGTTTTGTGAGTGGTTACTAAAGGTTTTCATCCTATGTTGGAATACCTGTGTTGTCGAACATGGTATCAGAGCCTGTTTGAAGACCCGCTCCTGTTGTAGATCAAGATGGTGAAGCCAAGTTGTCTGATCTCCATTTTATGTCATTTACGTACATTTATGGACTAAGAGGAATCTTCCATTGCATCCAGATTGTTCATTTGAGTCAGGAAAAAAAAAATTCACTCGAAAAGGTTTATGTTTTCCCAAGATACAACCATTTCAGTTAGATCCGGAGGTATAAAGCCTGAATAAACATTTTTTAAATTTTTGTAGAGTATTACTTTTGGTTTTATTTCGGTTTTATATTATTTTATTTCGAGTTGCTACTATTTTAGATCTATGTATGCTCTTTGCCCCGTGCCCTGTGCGATCTCAGCAAATCAAAAACATATAGGAAAAAATGCATCTTCCGGGTAAGCTAACCGAGATCTAACCCTTGTTGTCATCGAGAAGCGAAATTTTATCTTGTGTGAAAAGAGTTTTCTTTTTAGCACGCTCTCCAAGGCCATCAACAACAACAATCCTCTTGCTAAACAATACAATATGTTTTTCTAGCCCATTTGGTTAAAAGTTGTCTTATTAAGTAAGAGGTCTTGAGTTCAAGTCTCTCTTTTTGTTACTTTTTTTGAAAAAGTTCATGCTCCATTGTAAAGTGTATTTCACTTCAAGTATAAAAATGAATCACTATAAGTAGCTTTAATACTTTCTTTTAGAGTTATTTAATTTGCATGTGACTTTTCTTTTATAAAGTAACTTCATTGTAAAAGTGATCCCCACTTCTTTTTATAAAAGTGGGGCACTTCATAAAGCAACTTACATCACCACGTGGTCCTTTGGTTACCGTTTATGCCTTTTTTTGAAAGGGCATAACTTTCACATCCGTAGTCCGTTTTTAGTGCCGTTTTTTTAAAACCGCATAATTTTTCTAGATTTTTCCATCGAGATCATCGGTTTTAGTTTTTAAATCCATATTATCTACGTATTTAATATGGATTCTTCTAGTAATCTTTTGCTTACTATCACCAACTACTTCCAATGGAAATATCATATGGAAGATTTACTAAGAAGTAAAGGCTTGTACCAGATTACCTTGGGAAAGGAAAAAGAACCCACTAATGTTGATAAGAAATTCAAATGGGCTAATAGGAGTGTCGAAGCACGTGGACTAATCGAAATGTCCATCTCTTCTGATTTAAGGTTCCACCTTAAAGAAATTGATGACCCCGATGAAGCTTGGGAAAAGATTGAAACTGTGTTTGGTAAACTCAATATTATTTGAGCACAACAATTAGAAAATGAAGTATTGACTTTAAATCCAAGTGATTTTTCTTGCATTGGAGACTATCTATCTAAGTTTAAAACACTCAGAATTTTATGTGAAGAATGTGAGATAAAGATGGAGGAAGAGTGTTGCATCTATCTTATTCTCTCTAAGCTAGGTAGTGCATATTATGTGTTTGTACCTATCTTTTATGCCATGATAGATGCTCTAGGGATATATTATAAAAAACCCACTCTTGAGTCCTTTTGTGCTACTTTGATTAGAGAGGAAGATAAGCTTGTACAACTTGGAGTGATCAACACTACAGGTACCTCCAACAAAGCCTTAGTTTCCCAGCAGGATGGAAACTCAAGAATCCCAAGAAGAAACATCCTCACTACAACAACAAGCAACATAAGGGTCCCAAACCCGCTCAGACAGCTTTTAGCTCCAAACGGTGACAAAGTAGCAAAATATAAAAATAATAAGACCGACATACATTGCAATTTTTGTGATAAATATGGTCATGATGAGTCCAAATGTTTCAAGAAGATGGTCTCTTTAGAAGCATCGATAAAGAAGCACAACATGTAGAATTCCTACAGAAACCCCGATAGATCTAGAATTCTAGTTAAATTGAACACATACAATTTGTTGATATTCAAGAGATGAGAGAAATTTTTTGCTCCATAAATTAGAGAATTATATTAATCAAAAATGAATTTACATGAGCAACCAACCTCAAAAAGAAGAGAGGAGGTGAATATATAGAATTTCCAACATAGAAATTCTAGTAAAAAAAAATAGAAAAAGCTAAAATAGGTGTCATAGGCTAAGGGAGACCACATAATTTGACCTAGACCACTAAAGACACATGTCACACACTCATTAATGCCCACAAGAGTCAAGTGGTGTGCATTATCTCACTTAAGCTCACTTAACTGACAAGAGAAGCAGTTCCAACTCACTTAACTGACCTGAAATAACAATTACTAATAATAGTAAATGAAAAAATCATTAATTAAGGAATAAATCTCTCACTGAAAGAGGAGGTGCGCATTCCCCAATAATGGATGAGTTTTTTCATGGGGGAGTTGGAATAAATCAAGAATAAATCAAGAAAATCAAGAACCGGGAGTTCAGTTTTGATCTAAAAATAACAGTTTTCCCTAAAATCTAGGGATGAGGCACCCTTCTTCTCTATGTGGCCAAATTAGGTGAAATAAAGTGTGATGGAATGTACTAACCAAGATCTAGGAGTCTAAGCTAGGTATAAACTAATGTAAGTTAGGGTTATTCTCCAACACCCCCCCTTAAGCCTAACTATAATGACAAAAACTTTGAGTCCCAACAACTTGGCCATTTTAGGTACTCATTACATAAAAGAACTCCTCATGAAAAGAGGAAAGAGGGAAAACCTCATGG
>SNQJ01S0039140.1:40073-59395 GCA_010110895.2 Picea sitchensis
TAGGATATTTAGACACTTAGGAGTTAGTTAAGATCTACTTGGTCTAATGTGTCGTTAGGTAAAAGTGTGTTTCTTGAGTATGCATTAGTATGCATTTGTAGTTAGTAAATATGACGGTCACGATATGTTCCCAACATAGAGTGATCCGACGGTTAATATTCTCCTCGATCTTAATGAACATTGATCTATGGCTTGACACCCGATTGGTCCATGATCTCTATTTAAATATCATGGAGGGTCATTTGCCCATGATCGATTGTGAGAAACTCTCTTGTAAAATTTCTTTGTAAAATTTCTTTGTAATATTTTTCTTTTTCATTAATAAACTACTCCAAGTGGCCGCGTTGGCTGGGGCCATGGATGTTTCCCCGTAGGGGTTTTACCACGTCAAAACATCGGTGTGTTGATCTTTGATCTGGTTGTGTGAGTGGTTACTGAAGGTGTCCATCCTCTATTGGAATACCCATGTTGTCAAACATCCACCGCCATGTGTCTAGCACCTCGGGTCATTCTTGTCCCATGAAAAGAATCATGACCTCATCGGAGCCACATTCACCTCATATTTGATCCTCTCACAAGATCACTCCATGAATGCATTTAGCTCGATGCGATTGGACACGTGTGTCTAGCACCTCGGGTCGTTCTTGTCCCATGAAAAGAATTATGACCACATCGGAGCCACAAACACCTCATGGTGATCCTCTCATAGAATCACTCTGTGAATTCATTCATCTCAATGCTATTAGACACGTGGAATTGCACCTCAAGCACCTCATGTATTCAGTCCGTCGAAGACTACATCGGGGTACATCTACTCCGGATGTAGATGTTCACTATATCCCCTAGTCTGTAGCCCAATTCCCGTGGAGATAGATTTGACTTGATGATTATTGGGGATACTCACCTACTCGTGAGAGTTTCAAGGCCTGGTGAAATTCACACATAGGAGATCTAACAACAACTCAAATCTTCAGTTTGTCGAAGATTACATCTGGTTCTATTCCCATATGATATTTCTGATCAATCTTGGAATATCACCACGATGTTGCAATCATCAATACTCCCCTAGGGAAACATGTGCATTCCTTCGAAGCTTGTCCCAGACATAGGCTTAGTGAAAATGTCAACTATCTGCTCATTTGTGGATAAGTGATGGAGCCTCACTGCTCCTTCCTACACCATGTCTATGATGAAGTATTGCAATATTATTCATCTCAAACTCTGAAGTTGACTCCCTCTATTTGAGAGACTCCTCAGACCATGATTCCATCTGTTGCATGTCCCTTTACATTCTGCAAAGTGTCACGAAGCTATGTTGGATTCTTCTTGATCACTGACTCCCTCTGAGTCTAACTCCCTCTCAGATTTATCTCTTATGACCTTCCCAGAACAAGAAATAAGAACAACAAAATATCCATGGTATCCTCCATGGAAGATATCCTTCCTGGAGTCTAAGTCAGTAACCAAGAACATCTCCTAAAGGAGATAAACTTCATCTCGTAAACAATAAGAATTTACATAAGAACAAGAATATCTCCTAGAGAGGAGATCAACAAGTGTATCTCTAGTATTAATGGGTTAGTATAACGATCATAACTTCAATAGATCAAGATGCAACATAAGATCATAATAATGCCATAACAACTATAGACATATCAATTTTAAATAATCAAACCTGGAGTCTTTACTGTTAGGGAGGGTGTTCTTGTTCCTTTGAATGTACTGAATCCAAGATCACAGCTTGGACAAGGTCTCTTGCACATCCCCTACAAACACACTCATGCTTTGCTAGATGAAATAACTTGAAAAGAATATACAAGTGCATACCTTTGAAATTTGTAGTATCGTTCAACTTGTCTTCTAATCTGAAACTAGACACCATCTTGACAAGAAGAGGTTAAAAACTGAATGAAAAAGGTTCAATGATTAGAAGAAGCTAGAAACCTTGAAATTTCAACTTTGACAAAAAAAAACAATTTTGACCAGAAGTCAAACTTTGACTTTGACTTTGACCAATCAACCTTTGAATTTGACCTTGACCAATCAAACTTTGACATTGACCTAAAAACTCAAACTTGACATTTTTGTTGGTTGAGGGAACTAGAGGGTGCGCTAGGCTAGGGTGCACTAAAATACCCATTAATTAGTTCTAATGCTTCACTGAAAGTGCCCAAGAAATTAGGTTTATGGTTTGGTGTAGCTGCAAAATCAGAATCCCTAATTGCAGTTGAAACTAGTGCTACAACGAGCTTGACAAGGAACTTTCGATCTACCTTCCAACGGTTAGAATGTTCTTAAGGTAGTGTGGGTCCATAACTTATTAGAATAATGTTGATGTGCTCCTTTAACCATATACAATGCTACACCATTGTCACCCAACCATAGGCTCAAAGCCACCCCTGAGCACCTTAACCTTTGATAGAAAGAATGATTCCAAAATCCACACTAGAACCAACAGATAATCAAGAGAGTGCACTTTCTCTAAGGATAGTGCACAAGAGAAAGTACCAGAAACATTAATCGAGATAAAATTGTACAACTACAGTTGTTGATGCTCCTCCTCCAAACTTTCACATTATTTTTGGTTTCCTGAGTGAGAGTGAGTGAACAAATGAGCCAAGTCGCCCTCTATTTATATTAATCTGTCCAGTGACTTTTATGGCTGGGTTGACCTGACTTTCTCGTAATTATATTTTATGTTTATCTTTTTCATGTGAGCCTGATTTGTCTTCCTGTAGGATAATACCTTAATATTATATACTAAGTTGAGCCGACATCCATTCTAGGGTTTTCACACATATGTTTAGGGTTTCTCTTTCTTCCAGAATATTCTATTCTAATCAAAGGTTCCATATGGAGGTTAATACCTCCTGCAACTACCATAATATCAACATGGAGAAGATTATGCAATCCCATTAATAAATATTATTGAAAATTACATAAGTATATTTTAATTGCAATTAATATAAAATTGCTCACAAAATATGAAGTTATATCCTTTATCAAATATCAATGTTTATGCAATGCTATATCTTTTATTAAATGTATAAACAAGTACAGTACAATGTAGTATTTTTTATTAAATAAACAAGTACAATGTTGTATTTTTTTAATTAAATAAATAAGAAAAACGACATTAAATTACAAGTTAAAGATGAGGTATCACATATCTTTTGATTATGAATGCATCATAGACCACTAACGTGGCAGTGTGCCAATATAAATGCATGACGAGTGACTTTTCCTTCATGAGTTAGGGTATGGGTCGATAAGCATCAATGTTTTTAAGGGTAAGACACACCTCCTTTTTCAAAACGGCAAGATTCAGTAGGCGATCTACCTCTTTATTATTTTCCCTTTTGATATATATTGATTTCTCATTGTAATCAATATATCCACACAATTTCATTTAGAATATTAAAGACATGAACAATTGAATGATTTCTTGCCTCTTCTATTTGGATTATATAAATACAAAGATAACATGAGAAGAAATGTTATGAAGAGCAAACATAATATGAAAAATAACAAACACTGATAATAAAGCATCCAATGACGTGTTTGGAGAAGATCGTATAATCCCATTAATAAATATTATTGAAAGTTACGTAAGTATATTTTAATTGAAATTAATATAAAATTGCTCACCAAATATGAAGTTATATCCTTTATCAGATATCGATGTTTATGCAATGTTATATCTTTTATTAAATGTATAAACAAGTACAATACAATGTTGTATTTTTTATTAAATAAACAANTTTTAATTGAAATTAATATAAAATTGCTCACCAAATATGAAGTTATATCCTTTATCAGATATCGATGTTTATGCAATGTTATATCTTTTATTAAATGTATAAACAAGTACAATACAATGTTGTATTTTTTATTAAATAAACAAGCACAATGTTGTATTTTTTTATTAAATAAATAAGTACAACAACATTAAATTACAATTTAAAGATGAGGTATCACGTATCTTTTGATTATGAATGCATCATAGACCACTAACTTGGGGGTGTGCCAATATAAATGAATGAGGAGTGACTTTTCCTTCATGAGTTAGGGTATGGGCTGATAAGCATAAATTTTGTTAAGGGTAAGACACACCTCCTTTTCCAAAATGGAAAGATTCAGTAGGCGATCTACCTCTTTGTTATTTTCCCTTTTGACATGGTAAAAACCAGGCTTTAAAAATGCAAGATGAGTTTACATTATTCTTTCAATCACGGTAGCATGTATGATATCAATAGGAGTGATCCCTCAGACAATATGCATGATAATAATTAAAGAATCCCCTATAAAAATAAATTATCTAAATTTAAGGATTTGGCAATGATCAGACCTTGCAATAGGGCATACAATTCTACTAGATTATTGGAAAGCATGCCTAGATTCCATGAGAAGGCATTGACCTAATATCCCTCGGGGATAAAAATGACCCCCACTAGACCTTCCACCCCTTAATGTTTAATTTTTTAAATAATGTAAAAAAAGAGATTATATATATGTGGTAGTTTACTCCCGTAACTGTTGGTGTGAGTCCAGATCACTCTAGACCACCACTATGGTGCATTGGCTTCTCCTCCAATGTGCATTAGTTCAGTTATACAGAGTATATCATGTGTAAATTATCATTCATTCATTCGGTTAATGAAAATTATTCCATTCTTTCTCTCCTGCTTCTCTTTTCTCATATTTTCTCTGCAAGCTGTGTATGTCATTTGCTAGCTAGATATATTCTGTACAGGCTAGCTAGATATATTCTGTATAGGTTCAACACATTTACATGGTATCAGAGCCGACAAATTGCTAGGAAAAAGACACACCAGATTCTTTTTGCAGGTACCGAAGATTGAAGACAACGAACAAAAGGAATTTCCAAAAAAAAAAACATTCTTACATCGTACAATTTCTTTGCATGGTATCATAGCCGACGGATTGCTAGGAAAAAGACACAATAGATTCATTTTGCAAGTACCAAATATTGAAGACGTCGAAAAAATTAAATTTCCAAAAGAATTCATTCTTACACCGTACAATTTATTTGCATGGAAAGATAAGATGATAGTGCATCTTCGAGGCAGAGGATTATACAGGTTAATCATGAAAATACAGACCGAACCCACATCAGCCATAGAAAAATCCAAGTATATGAATCAAATGGATGAAGTGTTCGGAACTGTTTGCAGTCTCATTTCTCCTGAACTCCTCTTTCACATATCCTCCTATAAAACCCCCAATGAATCCCGAAACACCATGGAAAGGCTTTTTAAAAAATAGGACGAGATGAGGGGGCACATGCTCGAGGTGGTATTGTTCACTTTGGATCCAGAAACCTTCGACAATATCAAAGATTTATTTACCAAATATAAGGATTTGTTGTCGCAACTCGAGGCTTGCGGGGTTGATAAATATAAGGAGTAGAAACAAATGGTTCTCACCATTCTCTCCAAACTTGGTCTGGAATACTCAATGTTTGTATCCACATTTCATTTAGTTAGGCTCGCCTATGGAGCCACCTAGAAGATGCCCTCTCTTGAGATCATTATTGAATCTTTGACACAGGAGCGGAACAAGTTTATCAACATGGGAAAAATCGAAGGCCCAAAGGCACATGCACTTATTGTGCATGATGGTAGCATTCATCAAAATAAAAAATATAAAGACAAAGACAAAAGGAAAGAACATGCAAATCCAAATAAGGAAGGGTACTCAAAAACCTTCAATGATGCCTCCTGATCCAAAGGTGGAAAGGGAAGAAAAGGGGAGAAGTGCACTTACTACCATAAAAGATTTCATCCAGAATATGCATGTATGAAGAAATAGATAGATCAAATGGACCAAATACTTCAACAAAACAACCATGGAGATGGCATGATCCCTGAGGGTGCTAAGAAGAAGAATCCAGAAGATCAGAACCTCAAGAAAGGTAATTCTAGCCATGCTTTGATTGCCATCAAATCCTCTCCTAATGTTTGGATCGTACATGCAAGTGCATCACACCACATGGAAACCACAAAATAAGTCTACTCTTAATTGGACACATGCAAATGTCCTCCTATTCCAATGGGGGTCAACTCTCCAGTTGAGGTCACCGACAAAGGAAGAATTGAACTCACAAACGAAAGCTTTCAGAATGTGTTACATGTTCCCAAACTTTTCGTCAATCTTCTCTCTGTGTATCAGATGAAAAAATCATGCACCATGAAGAGAGCCATATTCACACCTGATGCAACGGATATCTATGACATGCAAACCAATTCCAGGGTTGCTACCGGTGAGGTAAATCATCAATCCAAACTCTACACATTTTCTAAATTTATTGAACCCAGATTTTTCATTACTGCTTACGCATGCTAATGAAAGCAATAGGATATAGCACGAAAGGTTCAGGCATTTAAATTTCAGATATATGCAACAAATTAGCAAGGAAGGAATGGTTGATGGTCTACTTGACATCCACTTCTCCAAAGGAATTTGTGAGGGATGTGTTCTTGGAAAATACCCTCAAGATAAATTTAACAAAGGCAAGACTCAGAAGGTTTCGTTTCCTTTAGATCAGATCCATAGTGATATAATGGGCCCTTTTCCACATCCATCAATCAATAAAGAAAGGTACGTGCTCATTTTTGTTGATGATTTCTCGCTTCACATGAATTTTATTTATCAGGGGAAAATCAGAGGTCTTTCAACACCTCAAAGATTTCAAAGCCCTTGTTGAGACACAGTTAGGAAAGAAAATCAAAGTCCTCCAAATAGATAATTGGGGAGAGTATGTCAACCATGAGATACAAAATATTTGTCATGAGGTCGAGATTCGGTTGCAGCACACAGTTCCTTATACTTCGCAGCAAAACAAAGTTGTTGAGCGGAAAAATAGATCTCGAAAAGAGATGGCATATTACATGCTACATGCAAAGTCACTTCCATAGAGATTATGGGTTGAAGCACTTAATTGTGCAACCTACATCCAAAACAAATCTCCTCATAGATTTCTCAAGGATAACACCCCCTACGAGGCTTGGAGCAACCTCAAACCGGAAGTGACCCACTTTCATATTTTCGGTTCACGTGCATGGGCTAGGATTCCCTCTGAGAAGAGTAAGGCACTTGATCCATAGAGAACACAGTGTATCTTTGTTGGATACCCTGACAGTGTGAAGGGATACAAACTCATTGATCTTTCCTCAAACCGTCTCATAATTGAGAGAAGTGTCCAATTTGAGGACAGTGTCTCGCATGTACTTCAACACCCGCATACAAACATTTTTGTTCTTCCACCGGTCAGAGATGATGAGCATGCACATGTCATCTCATATTTAGATGAGAGTTATGATTCAGAGGATTCAGATGATCCAGATATAGAGTCAGTACAATAAGATGCAGAGTCAGTGCATGCAGATGTAGAGTCAGAGCATTCAGATGCAGAGTGAGTGCATTCCCAAGTGGGCCAAGACTACTATTTAGGATGCATGAGATCGTGTTGGGGATCCAACTGATACTAGGAGGAATCAATCTGATTTCGAAGAACCTCCTCTTGCACTCACTACCACTGAACCGATGCCACCCAAGCATATTTTTTTGGTTCAGTCTTCAGATCCACAGTCCTTTGGCAAGGCTGTTGGAAATCCCTTTTGGGAATCTGCCATGCAGGAGGAGTACAAATCCCTCTTTGTGAAACAAACTTGGGATCTGGTTCCCCTTCCTTCAGGAAGGAAACTTTTCAGGTGCATATGGGTCTACAAGACCAAGAGCACAGTGGATGGACAGGTTAGTAGATACAAAGCTAGGCTAGTTTCCAAAGGCTTTCAACAGGTGCACAATATTGACTATGATGAAACCTTTGCTCCAGTAGCGAAGATGGTTTCCATACGTTTGGCACTTTCCATTGCAGCAACCAAAGGATCGGAAGTCCATCAGATGGATGTGAATAATGCATTTCTTCACAAAGATCTCTTTGAGGATATCTATATGGAGCAACCCCAAGGATTTATACAGGATTCATCTTTGGTTTGTCAACTGAAGAAGTCTCTTTATGGACTCAAGCAAGCTCTAAGAGCATGATATTCCAAGATGGACTCCTACCTATTGTCACATAACTTTGTACGTTGTAAGTCAAACCCAAATGTTTACATGCTTAGGACGACTGATTCACTTCTACTCCTAGTTTTGTATGTTGATGATTTGTTGATCATCGGTTGCTTGACTTCAACGATTGTTGTAATCAAGAGGATTATTCATGACATGTTCTTGATGATGAACATGGGTCCGCTACATTTCTTCCTTGGACTCGAGATCAGTCAGGATGCATCGGGAATCAAACTATCTCAGGCCAAGTATACACGAGATCTTCTTGAGAGATTTCACATGACAGACTGCAAGTCTTCCCCGAATCCTTTCCTATCAAGAGTCAAACTTGACGATGGTGGGGACACTCCATTGGTTGACAACACACTATACAAACATCTAGTGGGGAGATTGTTGTATCTCACACACTCCATACCAGACCTCTCCCATGCAGTTGGAGCAGTCTCCAGGTTCATGCACGAGCCGCATGAGCTACATTGGAAGGATGCAAAGCGTATCCTTCAATACATACAGGGAACCATGCCCTTTGGTATTCACTATGCAACAGACTCTACATTGGACCTCATCAGGTTAACTGATTCTGACTGGGCTGGTGATAACATTGATTGCAAGTCCACATATGGTTACTCACTCAATCTTGGTTCTGGGCCTATCTGTTAGTCGGGCAAGAAGCAAGATTCTATTGCTTTATCTTCGGCTGAGGCAGAGTACAGAGGGGTAGTTAACATAAACATTCAGGATATGTGGATACAACATTTTCTCACTGAGTTGGGTATTCATTTTCATCGGTCGATCATCATCTGGTGTGACAACCAGAGCACTCTGAAGTTCTGTAGAGATCCATTTCAATGCAACAGATGAAGCACATAGAGATCCACATGCACTACATTCGAGACTTAGTACACAAGGGGATCATCGACCTGCAGTTATGTCCTTCAATAGAATAGACTGCAGACATCTTCACCAAGATTTTTCTTTTCTAAGACTTTTGCGACCATTGTTTTGTTCAGAGAGTTCTTTCGGATTCATCGCATAGGTTTTTTGATTTTCGACGTTTCAGACCAAACTAGTGTGGTCCATCTTCAGAAAAGCGTTTTTTGAAAAATGAAGGAAAAAAGAATATAACACGTATATAAATACTTGAAAAGTTTTTTGTAAGGAGCCGACATAATGAAAATGAAATCAATAATTATAAAAAAATTTAGAAATTATAATTGTTTGTTTAATTAATTAATTATTTGATTTAATAATTAATTACTTGTTTGTTTATTAATTTTTATTTAAAAAGAGCCGACTGAACAATGTTTATGAATTAATATCTAGAATTATTCATATTGGCTAGGGTAGGGATCCAATTTTGACTAATTTTCCATCCATCATCTCTGTTTAGATTATTAGGTTGTTTTTCAATTTCGATTGCTTCTCTGAATTTCCTATTGTGATAGTGATCTATCCTGGCAAGGATTTTGGTTTCTTCAATACACATGTGATGTTTGGTTTTATTTGAGTGTTCTGCGAGAGCTGAGGGACGAGTGTGATTGTGTTTGATGCCAGCGGCGTGTTCTTGAATCCTAATTCTAAAGGAATGACTTGTTTCTCCTATGTATTGTTTACCACATGAACATGGGATCATATAGACACCTTTATGTTCGATGGGATCAACAAAGTCTTTGACTAACCTAAGGGAATTCCTAATAGTGTTTAGGGGTTTGAAAGTTGCACCAATGTTTTTCTTCTTTAAAATCCTCGCAATTTTGTCTGTTGTTCCTTGTATGTAGGGTAAGTAAACCTTAGGCACATCATTATTTGTTTGTTCTTTATTCCTAGGTGTTTTGGTGGCATTTTGAAAAGCTTTCATTACCTGATGTTTTTTATAGCCATTATTTTTAAAAACATTGAGGAGGTGTTTTTTCTCTTCCTCTAGGTGTTCATCATCAGAAATTCTAAAGGCTCTAGTGGCCAAGGTGTTTAGAACACCTAGTTTCTGGGAGGGGTGATGATGGGAATCGGCATGAAGGTATTGTTCAGTGTGGGTTTTCTTCCTATAAACTTGATGGGATAGGGATCCATTAGGTCTTTTTGTGACTCTGACATCTAGAAAAGGAAGACTATCATTATTCTCAACCTCCATTGTGAACTTGATGTGATCGGATTGTTTATTAAGGTGAGTCACAAATTCATCTAATTTGTCACAACCATGGGGCCAGATGACCAAGGTATCATCAACAAACTTATTCCAATATTTAGGTTTGAAGGGTGAGGAGTTTAGGGCATTGTTTTCTAAATCTTCCATGAATAAATTGGCTATGATGGGAGAGGGGGGGGATCCCATAGCGACCCCACAGGTTTGTTCATAAACGTCGCCTTGGAAACTAAAGAAAGTGGATTTCAAGCAAAGCTCAATCAAGTTGGCAGTGCCTAGGTCAGTGAAAGTCATCAGAAACATCACTGAAAAGTAAGTTATTTTCTGGTGATTTTAAGAGCTTTTTCTTGGGTCAGTAAGCTCCTAAATTTTTGAATTTTTTTAGAGACATGTTCTAGCATATTTAAATAACATAGTGGTATGTCATTCAAAGGGTAAAACCATGATTGAGGAAGAATACACGTAGGAAATGAAAGTGGAATCACATTGTTGCAAACCCTTGTAACACCTGTTGGTACCCCTTCGAGTAGTACCATATCAGATAGTACCTATATACATAATCTCACTTCCATGTACCCTCTAGTATATAGGAATTTCTCTAGGTATGCCTCAAACTTGCTTTAGATAAGCTAATTGGCGATATTGTTGCTATAGTACACCAAGAATGACACTCAGGAAGATCACTCTCTAGTACCTAGGTAGTTCAGTAATATGACTAAGAACACAATTGAGCCTCCTTATTTAGTTCCTTGAGATTTGGGACAAGAACTATTATTGGACCCCACATGTATATCAGAGAGCTATAGCACATGACACTCCCTTGTTCTCAAGACCAGGTAACCTTTTTCAGTGAGCTCACTTGTGGTGGATCCCTATAAACCACCTCATACAAATTCCTTGAAAAATATGGCCACTCGCTCTAATACTGGTAGATTGGATCACCTAGACTCTCAATACATGAATCTTTGTGGCGATCCTAAGAAAATCCAACATATCATAAGCGATTTGGATAAACAGTTGGTTGATAAGTTGGATAAAAGGTTGGATGAGAATTTGGCAGCTTGGAAAAATAATTGACTAAGAATTTAGTGCCTCTGATAGCTCAAGGAATAATAGAAGAAGAACCCTAAAATGCACAACACATTGAGCCAAACCAGGAAGAAACTTACAACTCGGGACTATTTAGCCACCTGCAACCCTCTTTGAGTCCTTGTAGCCATAAACCAATGGATAATAACATATGACACCATTTTCCTAAGATGGTCTGGAACAAGTTTGATGGTTTTGACCTGTCAAGATGGGTCACTCATATAGAACATTACTTCTCCCTCTAGGGCATTACTAATGAAATGATGAAACTTAGGGTGAGATTCTTATATCTAGATCCAGAATGATGGAAATGGTGGGAATGGCATAAAAAATCCTATGCAGGCTACATTGCCTAGAGTCAGTTTGTTAAATCTATCCATGCGCATTTCAAGTGACATAGTCACTATTTGGGGTGACTTACCAAGTTACGCCAAACAAAGTTTATTTGTAGACTTTATGTTAGTATTTGATAAATTAGCCATCCGTATAGAGAACTTAACAAATCTTTCTATAAATAATGTTTTTTTAGTGGCCTCAAGGAGAAAATTCGAGCCCAAGTCAAAATGCAGTGTCCAACTACCTAGTTGGAAGCATCTCAAAGGGCTCTAGAAGCAAAGACACTGATAAATGCACAAACCAAAAAACCCTCTTTCATTTCCCACACTTTCCATTTCATTGTTAATTCCTCCAACATAACCCCTACTCATCCCCTAAAAGTTCAAAGGTTTTCTCCAATAGAAATGGCAAACCACCAAAGGCATGGACTCTGCGATAGTTGTGATTAAAAATGTGCTTGAGGTCATATGTGTAAAGAAAATAAATTGTTTCAAATTGATATGACCACTCCAACCCTGACTAAAGACCTAACTATTGAAGATATGTCAAAGTTACCAATTGAAGACACCAACACTTTGACTCAGGTATATATCGAACCTCCATTTCCTTAGGAAGCCACTCTAATATCCTTGCTTGCATTATTGAGCATTTTGACTCCACAAACATTGAAACTCATAGGCTACATCAAGCACCAAAAATTTGTAGTCTTGGTTGACAATGGAAGTACAGACTCATATTTGTCGGAGCATTTGATGCCAAAAAACGTCGTTTAGGGCCTCAAAACGGATCTGGAAGTTCAGGACCCGAAAAACTGCTAAAAATAGTAAATTGTGCTACAATTAAGGAAATTGAAAAACTGAAAGAAAAAATGGTGTGGGTCCAAGTGGAATAGGCAGGTGGCCACCAATATCCACCTGTATCATGTTGATAAGTCCTTGCAACTCTTGAGAAACAACCAATTATTTGTGAAGCATTCCAAAAGCACATTTGGGGATCCCGAGGTTGAATATTTAGGTCACATTGTAAGCCATGATGGAATATGAGTTGAACCCAAGAAAGTGGTGGTTATGAAAGACTGACCCCATCACAAAACACTAAAGATATTGTGGGGATTCATAGGACTTATGGGTTACTACATGAAATTTATGAAAAATTATGGAAAAATTGCAACTCCCCTAACTCCACTCCTTAAAAATAATGCTTTTGTCTATAGTGAGGTAGCAACACAAGGCTTCACTAGTTTAAAGGATTCCATGTGCAATGCTCTAGTATTAACAATGCCTAATTTTACATAGCATTTTGTCTTGGAATGTGATGCCTCAGTTAGAGGTCCTAGAGTTATCTTGAAGCAAGAAGGATGCCCCTTAGAATTCATCGATAAGCAATTGTGTGATTGCAATTTGGGAAAATTCACATATTATAAGGAAATGATGGCTATGTTTCATGCAGTGGAGACTTCGTGCCCATATCTCATAGGGAAGCATTTTCAGATCAAGACTGACCATCATAGTTTGAAGTACTTCTTCAAACAACGTTTGTCTTCACCAGAGTAACATAAGTGGGTCACTCAAATGTTGGGGTATGATTATAAGATCATATATAAGAAGGACAAAGAGAATGTTGTGGTTGATGATTTATCCATAAATGTGAGGAGGATGGATCACTCCTTGTCTTATCCTTACCAAGCCAATGGTGGTTCGAGGAATCCCACAAGGAATGGTCAACAAATAGTACTTTAAGGAATCTCATCAAGATACATTGTAGTATAAACATAACATTATTCTCTAAAAATATTCAGCCCTAAAATAATGAGTCTTAGAGGAGTTTCATTAATCATTGATAGCAAGTCACTCTATCTTTCATAAAACCTATGAAAGAACTGAGCACTCATTCTTCTAAGACGACATGAAAACATATATCCAAGATTTTGTAGCATCCTGTGACACTTGATAGAGAAACAAGGTTGAGACGGTGAATATACTAGGGAAATTTCAACCACTACCAATCCCAACATAGAACCAGACAAACATTCAATGGATTTTATCTTGGGACTCCCAAAAATGGGCAAAACATTAGTCATCATTGCAGTTGTAATGGTTTCTCATTGTAATCAATATATCCACAAAATTTCATTTAGAATATTCAAGACATGAACAATTGAATGGTTTCTTGCCTCTTCTATTTGGATTATATAAATACGAAGATAACATGAGAATAAATGTCATGGAGAGCAAACATAATATGAAAAATAACAAACATTGATAATAAAGCATCCAATGATGTGTTTGGAGAAGATCGTATGATCCCATTAATAAATATTATTGAAAGTTACATAAGTATATTGTAATTGAAATTGACATAAAATTGCTCACCAAATATGAAGTTATATCCTTTATCAGATATCGATGTTTATGCGATGCTATATCTTTTATTAAATGTATAAACAAGTACAATACAATGTTGTATTTTTTATTAAATAATCAAGCACAATGTTGTATTTTTTTTCTTAAACAAATAAGTAAAACGACATTAAATTACAAGTTAAAGATGATGTATCATGTATCTTTTGATTATGAATGCATCATATACCACTAACTTGGCGGTAAGACACACCTCCTTTTTCAAAATGGCAAGATTCACTAGGCGATCTACCTCTTTATTATTTTCCCTTTTGGCATATATTGATTTCTCATTGTAGTCAATATATCCACACAATTTCATTTAGAATATTCAAGACATGAACAATTGAATGGTTTCTTGCCCCTTCTATTTGGATTATATAAATACAAATATAACATGAGAAGAAATGTAATGAAGAGCAAACATAATATGAAAAATAACAAGCATTGATAATAAAGCATCCAATGGTGTGTTTGGAGAAGATCATATAATCCCATTAATAAATATTATTGAAAGTTACATAAGTATATTTTAATTGAAATTAATATCAAACTTCTCACCAAATATGAAGTTATATCCTTTATTTGATATCGATGTTTATGGAATGCTAATCTTTTATTAAATGTATAAACAAGTACAATACACTATTGTATTTTTTATTAAATAAACAAATACAATGTTGTAATTTTTTATTAAATAAATAAGTACAAAGACATTAATTTACAAGTTAAATATGAGGTATCACGTATCTTTTGATTATGAATGCATCATAGACCACTAACTTGGCGACGTGCTAATATAAATGCATGATGAGTGACATTTCCTTCATGAGTTAGGGTATGGG
This sequence comes from Picea sitchensis, assembly GCA_010110895.2. Taxonomy (NCBI): domain Eukaryota; kingdom Viridiplantae; phylum Streptophyta; class Pinopsida; order Pinales; family Pinaceae; genus Picea; species Picea sitchensis. The sequence goes on from SNQJ01S0039140.1 coordinate 54,980, forward strand.
TTGATAAGCATCAATGTTGTTAAGGGTAAAACACACCTCCTTTTTCAAAATGGCAAGATTCACTAGGCGATCTACCTCTTTATTATTTTCCCTTTTGACATATATTGATTTCTCATTGTAATCAATATATCCACACAATTTCATTTAGAATATTCAAGACATGAACAATTGAATGGTTTCTTTCCTCTTCTATTCGGATTCTATAAATACGAAGATAACATGAGAAGAAATGTTATGGAGAGAAAACATAATATGCAAAATAACAAACATTGATAATAAAGCATCCAATGATGTGATTGGAGTGTTAGAATAATGTTGATGTGCTCGTTTAACCATAGACAATGCTACACCATTGTCACCCAACCATAGGCTCAAAGCCACCCCCAAGCACCTTAACCTTTGACAGAAAGAATGATTCCAGGAAGCCACACCAGAACACACAGATAACCAACAGAGTGCACTTTCTCCAAGGGTAGCACACAAGAGAAAGTACCAAAAACACTGAACAAGATAAAACCATACAACTGCAGTTGTTGTTGCTCCTCCTCCAAACTTGCACATTGTTTCTAGTTTCTTGAGTGAGAGTGAGTGAACAAATGAGCCAATATGTCCTCTATTTATATTAATCTATCCAGTGACTTTTATGGCTGGGTTGACTTGACTTTCTAGTAATTATATTTTTTGTTTATCTTTTTCCTGTGAGGCCGACTTGTCATCTTGGAGGATATTACCTTAATATTATATATTATGTTGAGCTGACATGTCTTCTATGGTTTTCACACATTTGTTTAGGGTTTCTCTTGCTTCCTAAATATTCTATTCTAGTCAAAGGTTCCATATGGAGGTTAATACCTCCCGCAGCTACCATAATATCAACACTCCCTCTTAGCTAGGGAGGTATTTAACCATTATGTTCCATTTTGGTCTTCATAGCCTTGCTCGCTATGCCATGATCCTCTCTTCATGGTTAAGCAGACCATGCTACTGGTAGCATCATTACGTCACACATGGCTACACCCATGTGGTCCTATCAATCTCATCTAGGGCCCACAACTCACTAGAGAACAATAGAGTTACACCTCGTAGTGTGTGTCACCATCATCATCATGGGATACACCTACATGACATGATCACCCATGGCTACACCCATGTTGTGAGTATCATAATTAATATCATCATTATTTGGTAGCAATCATCAAAATATATCATCGTACTTGTTCTTGGTATTCTTTTGTAATAGAAAATATCACAATATCCATGAGACTTATTTAGCTATATTTATGATCCATCTCCACTGTTAGGATATTTAGACACTTAGGAGTTAGTTAAGATCTACTTGGTCTAATGTTTCGTTAGGTAAAAATGTGTTCGTAGTGTGTTTCTTTAGTATGCATTTGTAGTTAGGAAATCTGATGGTCACGATATGTTCGCGACATAGAGTGATCTGATGGTTCATATTCTCCTCGATCTTAACAACCATTGATCCATGGATTAATGCATGATTGGTCCATGATATCTATTTAAAGATCATGGAGGGTCATTTTTCAATGATAGATTGTGAGAAAATCTCTTGTAAAATCTCTCTGTAATCTTTTTTTTTTTGCATTAATAAACTGCACCAAGTGGTCGCGTTGTCTGGGGTTGTGGATGTTTCCCTATAGGGTTTTTACCACGTCAAAACATCGATGTGTTGATCTTTAATCTGGTTTTGTGAGTGGTTACTAAAGGTTTTCATCGTGTGTTGGAATACCTGTGTTGTCGAACATGGTATCAGAGCCTGTTTGAAGACCCACTTCTGTTGTAGATCGAGATCGTGAAGCCAAGTTTCTTGATCTCCATTTTCTGTCATTTACATACATTTATGGACTGAGAGGACTCTTCCATTGCATCCAGAGTGTTCGTTTCAGTCAGGAATAGTTTTTGTTTCACTCGAAAAGGTTTATGTTTTCCCAAGATACAACCATTTCAGTTAGATCTGGAGGTATAAAGCCTGAATACGCATTTTTTAAAATTTTGCAAAGTATTACTTTTGGTTTTATTTCGGTTTTATATTATTTTTTTTCGGGTTTCTACTATTTTAGATCTACGTATTCTCTTTGCCCTACGCCCTATGCGATCTCAACATATCAGAAACATATAGCAAAAAATGCATCTTCCGGGTAAGCTAACCGAGATCTAACCCTTGTTGTCATCGAGAAGCGAACTTTTATCTTGTGTGAAAAGAGTTTTTTTTAGCACACTCTCCAAGGCCATCATCATCAACAACAACAATCCTCTTGCTAAACAATACAATATGTTTTTCTACCCCATTTGGTTAAAAGTTGTCTTATTAAGTAAGAGGTCTTGAGTTCAAGTCTCTCTTTTTGTTACTTTTTTTGAAAAAGTTCATGCTCCATTGTAAAGTGTATTTCACTTCAAGTATAAAAGTGAATCACTATAAGTAGCTTTAATACTTTATTTTAGAGTTATTTAATTTGCATGTGACTTTTCTTTTATAAAGTAACTTCATTGTAAAAGTGATCCCCACTTATTTTTATAAAAGTGGGTCACTTCATAAAGCAACTTACATCACCACGTGGTCCTTTGGTTACCGTTTATGCCTTTTCTTAAAAGGGCATAACTTTCACATCCGAAGTCCGCTTTTAGTGTCGTTTTTTTAAAACTGCATAATTTTTCTAGATTTTTTCATCGAGATCATTAGTTTCAGTTTTTAAATCCATATTATCTACGTATTTAATATGGATTCTTCTAGTAATCTTTTGCTTACTATCACCAACTACTTCCAATGGAAATATCATATGGAAGATTTAATAAGAAGTAAAGTCTTGTATCGGATTACCTTGGGAAAGGAAAAAGAACCCACTAATGCTGATAAGAAATTCAAATGGGCTAATAGGAGTGACAAAGCACGTGGACTAAGCATAATGTCCATCTCTCATGATTTAAGGTTCCACCTTAAAGAAATTGATGACCCTGATGAAGCTTGAGAAAAGATTGAAACTGTGTTTGGTAAACCCAATATTATTCGAGCACAACAATTAGAAAATCAAGTATTGACTTTAAATCCAAGTGATTTTTCTTGCATTGGAGACTATCTATCTAAGTTTAAAACACTCAGAATTTTATGTGAAGAATGTGAGATAAATATGGAGGAAGAGTGTTGCATCTATCTTATTCTCTCTAGTCTAGGTAGTGCATATTATGTGTTTGTACCTACCTTTTATGCCATGATAGAGGCTCTAGGGATATATTATAAAAAACCCACTCTTGAGTCCTTTTGTGCTGCTTTGATTAGAAAGGAAGATAAGCTTGTACAACTTGGAGTGATCAGCACTGCAGGTACCTCCAACAAAGCCTTGGTTTCCAAACAAAAATATAAACCCAATAATCCCAAGAAGAAACATCCTCACTACAACAACAAGCAACATAAGGGTCCCAAACCCGCTCAGAGAGCTTTAGCTCCAAATGGTGACAAAGTAGAAAAATATAAAAATAATAAGACCAACAGACATTGCAACTTTTGTGATAAACATGGTCATGATGATTCCAAATGTTTCAATAAGATGGCAACTTTAGAATCATCGATGAAGAAGCACAACATGTAGAATTCCTGCAGAAACCCCGATAGATCTAGAATTCTAGTTAAATTGAACACATACAATTTGTTGATATTCAAGAGATGAAAGAAAGTTTTTTCTCCATAAATCAGAGATTTATATTAATAAAAAATGAATATACATGAGCAACCAACCTCAAAAAGAAGAGAGGAGGTGAATATATAGAATTTCCAACATAGAAATTCTAGTAAGAAAAACTAGAAAAAGCTAAAATAGGTGTCATAGGCTAAGGGAGACCACATAGTTAGACCTAGACCACTAAAGACACATGTCACACACTCATTAATTCCCACAAGAGTCAAGTGGTGTGCATTAGCTCACTTAAGCTCACTTAACTGACAAGAGAAGCAGTTCCAACTCACTTAACTGACCCGAAATAGCAATTATTAATAATAGTAAAGGGAAAAATCATTAATTAAGGAATAAATCTCTCACTCAAAGAGGAGGTGCGCATTCCCCAATAATGGATGAGTTTTTTCATGGGGGAGTTGGAATAAATCAAGAATAAATCAAGAAAATCAAGAACCGGGAGTTGAGTCTTGATCTAAAAATAGCAGTTTTCCCTAAAATCTAGGGATGAGGCGCCCTTCTTCTCTATGAGGCCAAATTAGGTGAAATAAAGTGTGATGGAATGTATTAACCAATATCTAGGAGTCTAAGCTAGGTATAAACTAATGTAAGTTAGGGTTATGCTCCAACACCCCCCCTTAAGCCTAACTGTAATGACAAAAAATTTGAGTCCCGACAACTTGGCCATTTTAGGTACTCATTACATAAAAGAACTCCTCATGAAAAGAGG
>SNQJ01S0039141.1:18607-37814 GCA_010110895.2 Picea sitchensis
ATATATATATATATATATATATATATATATATATATATATATTCTTATGAACTCACAAAAATGTGCATGAAATAATATAGAAATCATTGTTTTTTAAGGGGTTATACACACCGATGCATATTAAGTATATTGAAGCATCGATGCATATTAAGTATATTGAAGCATTGATGCATATAATGTGTGATAATATATATTGTTTTAAAATTTACAATGCACAAATATGCACTGATTCTCTAAATATAATAAAATCACTGGTGTTTTAAATAACATAAACACATCACCTTTTTAAATATAATAAAAGCACTGACGCTTTAAATGTACAACAAAATCACCAGTTCTTCGAAACAAAGAATGACGTCGACATCTCAGCTCGAATATTTGAAATTTCAGTACCTTTCAATGCACAGGGTAATATAGGCACTGACACGTTCAAATTATACAAGCACCGAGACATACATAAAATAAAAGTGCACCAATCCGTTAATAAACTTAGAAATCCTCAGTGATACATACACAAACAATGCAGAACCGGTGCGTAAAAATTATAAGAGCATTGGTGTTGCATACAACAAAATGGGAATATGGGGAGTAATAACTATAAACACACTGATGTATTTTTGTTTTATGTACACATCGGGGAATTTTATGTAATTGCAAACCAACGCCTTTTCATTTTATGTACACATCGAGATATTTTGTGTAATGGCGCACCGATGCCTTTTCGTTTTATGTACGCACCAAGGCATTTTATGTAATGGCACACCGATGGATTTTTATTTTATGTATACACTGTGGCATTTTGTGCAATGGTGCATTTTAGTTTTATGTATGTATCGGGGAAATTTATGTAATGGAATGCCGATGTGTTTCATTTTTAAGTACGCACCAGAGCATTTTATGTAAGGGTGCACCGATGCATTTTGACAATAAAAGCACCAAAAACAAAACCTTCGCTACAACCTTCACCCACTGAAATTTTTTTAGTTATATGGAACATCCATTAAAACCTTCGCTAAAATTTCTGTAGCCGATAGAGGAGGTTGCAGCGGAGGTTTTTTTAAATGTTTTTCCAAAATTTGTAACACTAAAAACTTCTGCAAAAACCTCTGCTAGAAGGTGTTCTCCTTGTACTAGTGTTAATTCAATTTTCTATAGAACTATGTGGTGACTACTTTTCTAATTTGGGAAATGATAAGATTTCACACTCGAACTTCTCTTTAATATAATAGGATCTTCCCTTAGCTTCTCATATTGATCTAATCATTGGTTAGTTTTTTAAGTAATACTACGATTTTTATAGTTAGAATGACGATAAGGCATCCATGTATCTATTGTCTTGTTTTGGGAACCTTTGTATTTTGATACTTCTAATGATTTATTGGTTGATAAGATTTTGATTGGATCTGTATTGGTTCCTTTCTATAAGGTCTACAATTTTACATATGATGACTTCTCTGGTTCAACGGGGTCATTCATTGTTTCTTTATCAATCTGTGATTCCTTACTAGTAAGTTTCTTTCTCATTTTTTAACTTTTTAATCTGTGTGATCAAGATTTAACTATGATTCTTGAGATGGGAAACCTCTTTGTCTTTATTAGTGGAAACCTTGTCAAATTCCTTTTGCATATTTTGTATTTACTTCTAATTTCGTTGAAGGATCACCTTTGAGATATCTTTAAGGTCTTCTAATGATGGAGCTACTGAATTTGACTTCCTTGTAATGTCATGCATTGTTATATTCTTCTTCTTATAGGAGAATGCCAAAAATTTATTCTTCAAGTTTAAGATGAATGTCCCCATAGTTTCTATCTACGATGAACCCATAATTATGTCATTGTCATAGCTCCATAAGGATCTAAAAATTAATTGTGATATGAAAGTATAATCTCCAATGTTAAGTTTTAAATCAATTGTTTCATATTGTTTCTTGTCCCAAATGTTTAGCTTTTCGATTAAATTTGACTAAAAAATCAAAAACTGATTAGTAAATTCAACACTAATATAATTATTACCTTCAACAAGAACAATTGAAATAATAATATATTTACCTACAAGTATCCATTTTATTCCAAGTAACTCTCAAACATAATTTTATGATGTTTTAGGAAATCTTCCATTTTCATTACTAAACTTCATTTTGTTTTTATCAAAAACATTTTTAAAAAATACCTTGATTACGAACTTATGTCTTCCTTTTAAGACTTTATGAATGTTATTTAACACTTTTATTACATTTTTGAATTTGATTTAAAACCTAAATAACTTTTGTTCATAAACATTTAATAGCATTTTTTAACACTTCTATTATGTTTTTAAATTTGATTTAAAGCTCCCCCGGATGGAGTGACAGAGAGGAGGGATATGGGGTTGGGACTCTGTGCGACCACGTCGGAGATACGTTGGGAGATAGATTGCTTAGCCTTTGGATTAAACAAGTGGTTAGTGTGGCGCATGACGTCTCATTCAACAGAAACCCAAGTCATATCCTGGACAAGGAGGTTTGTGTGAGTAATGAAGGAACTTCAAGGGGAGTTGATGCAATCCCCTCTGCTAACTATGTCGCATAATCATGTATACAATAGGTAGCAGAGACCATTATCCAACTATGTGCTCATGTCTCGGTGTTTAATTATGGTTCAAAGTGGTATCTCTATTTCAGTCACATGATTCTCTTGGGTGGAGCCGCTTCGACCTTGAGCCTTCTTGCAATGATAAATGAGAAGGTTTTTCCCCTTCCACGCATAGGAATTACAGTGAATATTTGTGTGAAATATTTCATGATCTGGGCTCCCTTCATCCTTCAACTCAACTCTATTTTCTAATCAATTGCGATGCCACCAAGCCGTGAATATAGACGAGATCGTCGGGGGCAGAGGGACCCCTCCTAGGCCCTCTACCTCCCACATATCCAACTCATATCCCAACAGACTGAGAGTAATGTTGGAAGTCAAAGCTGCAACATGGGAATACAAGGACTTAGTCCCTCATAACATTTAGGAGGATATGGACAATGTGGAAGAAGAAATATGTCTAGACTAATGTAACATTCAATGAGTGGGACATTGATGCTAACATTGAGGACTAGATTTTGTATCCGGGAAGCTCCAAGCTAGAGATGTCAAGTACTAGAGGACTTTTGACTTGTATTTTCATATTAATATCTTTGTGGGAAAGGTTTTGTAGGATCAAGAAAATGACCAGAAGGAAATCTTTGAGTAGTTAGCAGAGGTCGAACAACTCTAGGAGATATCGGCCACTCTCTTAACTCATGCCCAACATCATGTTTCTCCAATTGATGGCAACCCCATGTTCTCACTCCAAGAGAACCCAACAATGGAAGGTGGCTCCCTCTTACTTAGATCTATTAATGTTTGGAATTTTGAGTCTAGCATGTACACAGATTTTATGGATAACTATAGGAATATTAATGGGTACTCAATTTCGCTTTATATTATCATAAGTTTTTATGTCATTCGAAAGATAGCTCAAACAATATGGATTGATAATCTCCTTCATTTGTGTTGGTTAAGGTAGCTCAAATAACATGTATTGATAATCTCCTCCATTTTTGTTGATTTTGTTTCGTTAACGACAGACCAACAACAAAGTGTTAGAATTTTGAGTCTCTATAGTAGCATGTACGTAGATTTTATGGATAACTATAGGAATATTAGTGGGTACTCAACTTCGCTTTATATTATCATAAGTTTTTATGTCATTCGAAAGATAGCTCAAATTATATGGACTGATAATCTCCTCCATTTTTGTTGGTTTGGTTTCCTTAACGACAGACCAACAACAAAGTGATTTTTGTGTAAATTCTCCTTACCTTATTAATATATGAAGATTGGTTTACTAGAAAAAAAAATTGATTTAAAACTTAGATAATTTTTATTAATAATTTTTTTATTTTATTTTTTTAAACTTGAGATCCTCTTCTTTTTTTTCCCTTCCCTAATAACAACTTCTCGTACTTTCTAATAACTCTTTTATATATATTTAAACCTTAAACCTTGATAACTTTATGAAAAAAAATTATTTGTATTTTTTTTAGGTACTTCTAAAACTCCACAATTTTAATAAATGAAAAACTTTACCTTATAACTTTTTATTGAGTGTTTAGTCAAAGTTATATTATAATATAATTGATCATATATATAACTTTTATGTAGGGTCGTGATCTTTGATGTATGGAGGGATATATGTAGGGTCGTGATCTTTGATGTATGGAGGGATATGGACTTGTGATCTAAAGTATGGTGGTGGTTAGATATATATGAGAATGAGTGTTTCATGGACAATGGTGGGCAACAATTGAATGAAAGAGTGGTTGTTGTATTATAGGGAAGGGTGGTTGTTGCACAGAATAATAATTTTGGGTTGCTTTAATAAATAAAAAATTGATTTAAAATGGTTAAAGGTAAGTTATGGTTAAAGATCAATATCAGAGAAATTTTTTAAAATGTGATTGTGGTCAAATGTCAGAAGATATGTTGTTAATGATTATTAATTTTTTTTTGTCAAAAGTTTGGTAAAAAGTGTGGCCAAGGGATAAATATGAATATAGCTCTGATACCAATGAAATGAAAAACTTCGTTTATAAATTAAATATTTAAAATAAATAGGATAACATAAAAGAATCCATATGAATTAAAATAATATATTGAATGTGTAGTGTGAGAGATGATAATTTACAATAATTAATGGCCTTGGTATTTATAGGCCTCAAGGTGACCTTTCATGTAAAGTTATGTCTTTACATGAAACACCTTTTGATAATTATTAATATCTCAAATGTTATCATTTAGATATATATTAAGAATAATATTATTTTAATGGGGTGGCAGGAGCAGGTGGGGTTATATTCTCCTCGGGAGGAATTGTTAGACTTACCTTCTCATGGAGTCTGGGCATAGCAACCAATAATCAAGTTGAATCATATGCACTTCTCCAAGTCTGCTTCTGGCCTGACAACAAGGACTGGATTGCATTTCAATCTTGGGGGATTCAAAAGTGGTTGTAAACCATGTAAGGAAGAAAAATTTGTCGTCAGACATGAAACTCAGAGCTATCTTCTTAAGAATTCACAAAGAGTTGGCAGCCTTTCGCACTCTTGTCCCCTTCCATGTTCTTTGTAACAACAATTCCAATGTGGATTTTCAATCCAATTAGGCTATCTGAAACGAAATAGGAATTCTCTAGGTAAACGAACATGCCACACTACAACATATTCCTTGATGTTGAGCATGGTTCCACTACCTATTCCATTCAAATATTACTATGAGACCCTTACCCAATCCTTGTTCATGTGGAATGTTTTTGGTCGTGCCCCCCCCATCATCATCTCTAGGTTAGCTCTAAGCTTGGATCCGATGCATTGACTCCATCTTTCAATCACATTGAGCTCTTGGATGCTCACATGCAGATGCCCCTCCAAATTATTCTCCCCACCCTGGTCTTAGCACTTATGTTTCATACCCCATTCTTGGTCTTGCATGTGCTCATTCATTTCCTCACATGCTTTGTCCTTTTTCTTGCATTGGATTGCTCTGGTTTGTAGGGATATTATACCCCACCATGCCCACACAACTTCATTCTAGTCTCTAACATCGTCATACAATCTCTGTAATTATGGTACTTACACTTTGAGTTAACCGATTTGGATGTGTGGGAGGATCGCTCACCTATTGGATTTGAAGTTTGAAATGCTTCCTAATGCGGGGTGGAAGTCATTCCCACGTAAGTGGGATAAATTAAAAGGATCCCCTATGAAAAACATGTATAACAAGATGGTTTTCAGACAACAAACAACATTGCACCATAATTGGAAGGTGGGATTACTAGAGAGATCAACTTTGTATCAGCCTGAGATATTGGTCAGAGGTGCAGTCGTGGGTGAGGGTTTTAGGGACATGGCCGATCGAAGAATTGGAAATGAACGTTGGCGACGAGAGCTTCAAGAGGAAGAGCACATAACATTAGAAAACTTAGTCTAGGCTCTTGACATCTGGATGAACAACTTGTCTTCTCAAATGCTCACAACAATGGAATTGCTAGTGGAATAGAGGCAAGGACAACAACAAGTACAAGATGAGGTCGCGACTATAAGGTCTGAGGTAGAGGAGATGCATTGTTGGCTAGATTCCCCTTCACCAAATAGCACTACCACAGTGATTTCAGATGCAACTTCCTCCCCATATCCTCAAAGAATGGCTCCTATATAAACTCACCCCCAAGGCCAGCTGAAGTTGATCTTGATAGGAAAGACCCACCAATTATGTAATTCCTATATGTTATGCTTTTGTATATTGTTCTTAGGCATATTTTATAGCATGTCTAGTAGGATTTACTTAGAATTATATTTTTCTCTAAAGAAAATAGTTGGCTCGCATGACAATCTAGCTAAAATTCAACTTGGTTTTGCTACTATAGTACAAACTAGTTTTTTCCTCTGTAAACTTTTCCTCTATTAGATTTCTCACAGAATTTTTGAATAAATATATTTCCTAGTTCTCTTAAAACAACAATAATATTATTTTATACACATAATAGATTTTAACTCTCTAGAATCTTCTTGAAAGTCCACATGTGACTAGCTCCACATGTGTTGGTAATGTGAGTTGATGTGGTATCCACTTGGTATCATGGTAGTCAACATGATAGTTCAAATTGTAGGAGCCACAACTTCTGCATATGAACTATGATTGAGGTGTTGTTCACAAAATTGGAAAGCTCTTGATGTGTAAAATGATGTCAGGAGGCTAGAAACTTTGTTTACAAAATTTGTATCCCCAAAGAGACCATTTAAGACCTCAAACAAGCTTTGAAAGGTTCTTTACCCCAAATTACCAAAGCAGGACCTACCCCTAAAATGGGCCCTACAAGCCCATAGCTCTAATTTTTCCACCCAACAAGTACCAAAATAGATGGAAAATTATATAATGATCCATTTCGAATAATACCTCTCCATCTAGAGAGGCTTTTGGTCCCCAAAATCTTTTACTAGAGGAGGTGAGGAAATTTTTCCTCCGCCTTCTCCTTGGAGTGTCATTTGGCCTTGCCTAGAAGTTGTCCTTTCAAACCAACCTACTAAAGTTCATGCTTCCCTTGTCTAGTTGTTTTGGACTTGTTTTACAAAACTATATCTCCTATTAACTATACTTGAGCTTCTAGTGCTAAGTCCTTTATGGTAGGTAAGACTTTCTCATTAATGTTCTACTCCAACATGGAAGGATCGTAGAGTTTTAGATTTTCCACATTCATTAGTGAGTAAATGCACATATATTTAGGTAGACTAAGTCTATGGGAATTATCCTCCACCTTCTTCAATACTTCAAAAGGACCATACCATAAAGAGAGCCTTGATCTTTTTACTAGGACCTTGTATCCTTTCTTTATTTAGATGCATCCAAACTCAGTCTTCCACCTTGAATGTTTACTTAATTACATGTTGACACTACTGTATATTCAAAAATTTGCGACGAAAGTAGCCTTTCGTCACAAAAATGAAGATAAAGATTTAAATTTATCTCTTTTTTTTAATCATCCCATGTTCGTCACCCATGCTATGAACTCTACCTTTTGTCGAAAGTGCAAGAGTGACGAAAGGCAGCGTTCGTCACATGTGTGACGATACAAATATTATTGTTGCATTGTTCAAACGGTCACCCAACTATTTGACAAAGTTAACATTGACTTGGTCAAATTTCGTCGAAATGGTGACGAAACAAAATATATAAATATTTAGTAAGTTATAAATGTTGCGACAATATTTCTATAACAACGATGATTCAGAAAAGGTATTTTTGTGCGAAAGAATGGCAGAAAATATTAGAGGTGGGAAAAAAGTAAAGAGGGTGAAAAGGGTGACGGTAGATGTTATTTCCCTTGCAAAAAATGTTGTTTTACACGTCCCGTAAGAATTTTAATAGCAACAGCTAAAACAAATTGTAGGAAATATGGGCACATTGATGGGGGGGTCGAATGAATATCGTCCCTTGGTAATTAGCTATGTATTCATTATTTGTTTTTGTATATTCGTGCGACGACATCCTTGGGTCGTCTCGTGATTGACGACATCCTTGGGTCTTCTTGGCCACGATGATCTCTTTAGGTCGTCTCTCTTGCGACAATCTCATTGGGTCATCTCTCTCATGACAATCTCCTTGGGTCATCTCTCTCACGACGATTTCCTTCGATCGTTTCTCTCGCAGCGATCTCTTTGGGTTGTCTTGTGTGCGACGACATCCTTAGGTCGTCTCTCAAGTGATGGTATCCTAGGTTCGTCACAATTTCCATGACACGCGATGCAACATTTGGGGGGTCCAAGCTTCGTCTCCATCTCCACGACAGAACGTCGCACAAGCGTCGAAATGACCGTCGCAAAATGACCCAAATTTACTAGTGTGATCATGTTAGACCTTATACTTTTCTTGTGCCTTCTTCAATGTCTCATGTACTTGAAAATAAATTTTCCTAATATTATCAATGAATTTTACAGCCTTCAATGCTTCTCCTATGGTGTCTTCCCTCTCTCCTCTTCACTTCCCATATACAACATCTAAGGGAAAAGGTGGAAAATACCCAAAGAAAGTTTCAAAATGGGACTTACTTGTAGAAGTGTTTATTACTCTATTATAAGAGTGTTTAATATAGATCAATTTTTTTATCCTAGGTCCTTGGATGTTTTTTATTATATCCCCTCAAAAGCTTACCCAATGTATTATTCCCTACTTATTTCTTCCCATATGTCTATGGATGGAAAGTTGTAGATACATTCAACTTAGTGTCCAACTTCTCCCAAACTGTATCCCAAAAGGCACTAGGAAATTTGGTATTTCTATCTAAGATGATGCTCCTTGGTATTCTAAAGTGTACCCAAACCTTTTCAAAGATCATGTTTGTTGCATATTGTTCCTTTATGATATTTTTTATGATGCATGAGAATGCACGTCTTGCTAGACTTGTCAACTACCCACGCCCCTTCCTTGTTCTTAGAAAACCACCCATGAAATTAATGGATATGTTCCCCCAGGGTCTAGTAGGCATAGGTAGAAGATTATATAAACCTTGATTTCTATTACTGGACTTACTAGTATAGAAAAGTATGTATCCTCTAACATACCTAGCTACATATTCATGCATTCTTGGCCAATAAGCATACCTTTGTAATTTGGTAATTGTCTTCCCAACACCAAAATGCCCAACAAATTTGGAGGTGAGAACCTCTTTGATAAGATGCAAGATTTCACCTTTAGGAACATAGAGCTTGTCTAACCCATCTCGGAGATGATAGTTGGCCTTACTATGACCTTCTTGTACATGAAATTGGCCTTGTACCTTTTGAAACACCTATTTAAAGTCTGCATATTCTATGTGTTCCTCTTTGTGCTCTTAGATGTGGGTGGCCTTGATAGCATGTCTTCCAACTTATTAGTTATGTCATTCTTATATTGGATGATTAAATTAAATTGTTGTAAAAAAACCCATCCACTTGTAGTGTATGATTTGTTGAATCTTACTATGGGCATGTAAGTACTATAGTGGTTGGTGATTTGTGTGGAAGAAATATCAAATGCATAAATGTAGTGGGTGCATTACATAAACCAATAGGCATTATTGTCTATTCATATAAACCTTGCCCTGCCTTGAAGTTAGTCTTCTAGGTGCCATATTTTTTAACTCATACCTAGTGGTATCCTGATTTGAGATCCAACTTGGTGAAGTAATTGTCATGTCGCAACTGACCTAGCAAGTCATCGATCCTGGGTATAGGGTATAAATTCTTGAGGGTGTTATCATTGAAATATATGTTTGGTATACATTCTCCAAGTCCCATCCTTCTTGGGTATTATGATGATAGGTGACCTACAAGGTGAGGCACTTCCAAGATAGAGTGTCTATAAAACCCAATGTTTGGCAATGGGGAGTCAGACAACAAATGTATCTCATGATTCACACCCCTCTTAGGCAGTAACCCTTTAGTATCCTAGAACACTTATATGTATAACTATAAAATATCCTCCAATTGATGTTTCTATCATTTAGTACATCCCTCTAATGATGTCTTTATTTTTATTGATCATCTCTTGGTCGATTCTCTCTTAATGAGAGTAATACAAACTTCCTACTTGAATTGATCATTTTATTGGATTGGTTAGCAGTTACCTTAGATATCTTGTGTTTACCTTTGTGTGCATTGATGATGAACGACTTCCCATCTTTGATTAGGTGGTATTGTTTTTCTATCTCACGAATATTGCATCCCACATGTACATCTAGGGTCTTCCAAACACTACATCACACACATCAAGTGGTATTATATATACCTCCACTCACCACTATAGTTTGCAATTATAACACATTTTATCTTACAATACTTAATCACCCTAAGCTCTGCATCATTATTTACCTATCTCTATGGAAATGGGCGAGGATGGTCATGAACTTCCAATCCAAGCTTGTTGAATAAATTTGTTGCTATGAGATTGGCCCATGAACTAGAATCAAATAGAGCATCCACCTTTTTATTCTTGACATGGATGTTGATATGGAAGATTTTATATGTCTCCTTCTCTTTCTTGGGATGGAAGGTACTCATATTCACCTCCTTCTACATTATAGTGCAAAGAAATTTTTTATCTACATCTAATCTGCTCTCTACCTAGTTGCCTGAATCCATGGCTAGCAGTTTCTTCTTCTTGACATCCTTCTTGCATCTCTTTGGATTCATCTCTATATCTAGCTTCCAACAATTATCTTTGGTGTGACTATCGATATTGCAATGATTACAATGGTTGTTTGGATCCTTGCATTGATGTGTAGTGGTTGTTGTCTTCTTGTTATTTCCTTTCCACTTCTTCTTTCCCTCCTTGGAATCATCTTGGTGGAATTTTTACTTGGAACCACTTGGTTGTCCTTTATTCCTACCCATATTCTCCAAATTTTGTGCTTATACACAAGCCTCATAAATTATCTTAGGTTTAAATAACATGACTTGCCTATGTAAATGACTATGTAGACCTCTAAGATACTTGAGGAGTATGTCTGGGTTATTGGGAGATATACCCAACATAATGGCCATTTTTATAAACTCAATGGTGTACTCTTGTACACTTTGGACATACTTTTGTTGGAAGTAATGCCAACAGATCCACTAGTCCTCTTCATACCCAATAGGGTATAAATGGGACTTAATGAGGATTTTAAACACCTCCCACTTAGTTACTGGAGGATCACCCTTTAGCCTAAGCATCTCCTTGTGAATTTACCACCAAGTTTGGGCATGGCCCTCTAACTTTAGTCAAGAAAATGAAATATTTTTCTCTTCTTATATGTTATAAACATTGGAATAAATATCTAACTGTTATAGTTGTTGATTCAACTTAATAATATCAATCTGAATCACCTTGGTAGGGTTTGATATCCACTTTCGCTTCCGCTTTAAAATATATTGGGAAGTAGTGATGGCATCGGAGCTTGGTATCTCTTTCTCATTCTCCTTTTTCAACTCCTTTTATGGGTCTTCATTGTCTCCATATTTCCCATCTGATCAAACATCCAAGTTAGAACAACTGAATTCCCCAAAAGGTCTAAACTTGTTCTCTAGAGCTACCATGAGAATGGTCATGTTGAAAGAGATGTTGGTGACTTGTTCTTCCAACTTTGACAACCTCTCCTCTTACTCATCCTATGGATTGTTATTACTATACTCATCTACCATGGCTAGGTTTATAATACTTCTTCCTTACGCTAGTTTTTAGATCCTACAACTCCCCCCAAAACCCCAAAGAAAACTACTATGATACTAATATTGTCTATAAACTGAAATGGATATTCCATTGAAATATTTTATTATATAGTTCTTTACTTTAGATTCAAATTTAATGTTACTAGCTTAATGCATGAAATACTGAAATAATTGAGACTGAAAAGAAAGAATATAAGCAATTAACACACCATCCACACAATGAACACAAGATATACCCTAGGAAAACCTAATACAGGAAAAACCCAACCAGAAGGTGAGTCCTATGATCTATTTCTTTTCTTCTCAGTTATGTAATGCAAATACAAAGAAAGAGGCACTCACTATGGAGTTGCTATGGGCACTATGGCTAGTATGGTTGCTATAGGATCTTATACTTCCTCTATTATGCTTCAATATCCCACATCCAAATGTTCTACTCAACTATTGAACAACAAACAATACAATAAGAATGGAACCCTTTCCTTTCCTAGTGGCCCAGTGTTTAACATGGCTCGATAGCCATCCAGGGCTAGGTTTTTCTCATGCCACAACTTCTTATTAAAGTTGTTAGGGTTTTATACCCTCCAAATCTTCTAGAAAGTCATCACATGAATAGATCCACATGTGTGAATAATGAGTAGACGTGACATCCACTCAATATCATGGTAGTCAACAAGGTAGGTCAACTTGCATGAGGCATAACTTCCACATACAAAATATGATTGAGGTGATTTTTGTGTTGTTGGAAAGATCTCAATGTGTAGAACTAGATTGAGAGGTTGGAACTTTGTTTGCAAAGTTTTGACTCCAAAAACAATATTTCAAGGCATCAAATGGGCTCTAGTAGGTTATGGACCCCAAATCACCAAAGTAGAACCTACCCCTAAAATGGGCCCTACAAGCCAATAACTCCAATTTTTCCACCCAAAAAGTAACGAAATAGATGACAAATTATATAATGATCAATTTCATATCAATAAATATATTGTCTTACATATTGCTCACAAAGGATAATGCATACTCAGAATATACTCAAACTTCCTCTAGAACTCCTAGATTGTAGCCATATTCGATGAGCAATGATTGGGACCCCTTTTCATTATTTTGCTTCTCGCCCCTTGTGAGTGGTGGAAGGTTGAGAGAGAGAACATACTTTATGTTCTTTAGTGCCCCAATATGTTGGAGTGGGATTCCACGTGTCTCCTTCTATATTTTCTTTATGTTTCTTCTTTGATGTGATTTCTATTATTTCTTAAGATAGATAGAGATTTTCATCAAGCTCCTCTAATCCTTGGATCCTTAAAAATGACCAAATATGCTTATCTAAAGGGTGGTAATTTGAGACACTATTTTGATCTCATTTGTGTTTAAAAAAACAAAATTAAAAACATATACAAAGAAATGATTTCTCATATCCCTTATATTTATTACTTGTAAAAAAAAATTATTATTAAAATTTATAGTTAATGTTTATTATTTATTAAATAAATTATTAATAAATTTTAAATATCAATTATTATTAAATTGTTCATTTCACATTATCATATTTATGTATCAATTTCATTACCGGAACTAGTATGTTGAAACACTATATGTATGTTAGAGAAGAACTAAGAAGTTGTGCTCTGACAGAAAATCCAATATTTCATCAAAAAGGAAAGCATATATGCATAGCATCATCATGTCAGTAATAAAGTCGTTTCAAAAGAATTGTAGTTACAAATGTACTTTTGAAGATATGGTACGTGATAAAGTGGTTGCGAAAGAAATGTAGTGACAATTTTGTACTTTTGAAGATATGGTACCAAATATTTGCACTATTTAAAGATATGGTACCAAATATTTGCACTATTTCTTTTATTTGTACAAAATTTGAATTAGGAGTTAGTAAAGAATGTTTTGTTGTTTTATATAAGAAACTGGGAAGATAGTGAGAGTGTTGTAGTAAAAAAAAAAATTGTTTGTACAAAATTTGAGTTACATAGGAGTTAATTTATTGTAAAGAATGTTTTGTTGTTTATATAAGATATTGGGAAGATAGTGAGAGTGATATAACAATTAATATAGTTTCTAGTTTCTCCCTGTCATAAACAGGTTCATGCTACAAATCAATATTTTTTTTATAGTTTCTTGTTCATCAGGAATAATTATTAAATGATATATTGAAAATATTAAGTATGTAAGAAATAATATTGAGTAAAATACAAATGTTTCCTTTTTTTATTTATTCAAAAGTTTGATATTGTTTATTAATATACTTAGAATATTTAGTAAATTAATTCATTTAGTCTTTGGTTAGGGTTTTACTATTTAATAAAAGTTTAGAAACAAATATCTAAATTTTAAATAGATAAGCAAAGGTCATTTAATTAATATTATTACAAAATATGCACAATAATATCAAACTAACATGGTTTGATGTTGATAAAAGTAATATGTACAATGAGTCATAATTATAGACCAAAGTAAACTCATTTCAAGGCATCATTTTCAAGTTTTTTTTCTAGGTTACAAATTTTGGGAAAACCCTTGAGTACTTTCCTTCATTTCAAGGAAGGTACCTAAGGTAAACCCTAGAATCTTAAAAGCACAAGGTCAGTGGAAAGGATAGCAATCATTCCCCCCAACCACCCAAGCTAAATCCAATTGATAAGGCGTCACTTTCAAGTTGTAAACCTCAATAGGCTATCAATTAAATCCAAAAATACTTTAATTGTTTTCTATGCAAGTGTAACAACACAAGTTCTACCTACATGCATTGCTCCTTAAATATGTGTGTCATCTTACAAATAAACACATAAATAGATGAATGTTAAACAACTATAAACACTTTGATTAACTACCATGCATATCCACTAGTTTGTATGATACACTTAATCCTTAAAGAACTATTTCAAAGCTCTCATTTTTTAAGAAACAATTGAAAAACAAGAGTCACGATGAGGTTGGAGTATTCTCTTGAATATAAGCAAACATTGCAATGTTAAAATTTGAAGTAACCTCTGAAAAAATTCCAAAAAATATGTATGAGACTAAATTGCATGCTCTTGAGGATAATAGAATAAATGAGAAGAAATATTTCAAACATCGCATAATGACTTAAAAAAAAATCCTTAATAAACTTATGAATAATGACATTTCTAAACATGATTGTAGAAGTGATCTCCAATTGCAATTTATGTATGGGATCATATACTTTTAACCGATATGTAACATCTTTTAAATAATTATTATGGATTGTAATTTATAAATGAAGTTCATTCTTCCTATGTTTGATTTAATATATTTTTTTTTTAATTATTTTATTTCATAAAATAGTTTTTCAAATTTATATATCAAAATAGTTTCTTAACTAAATTAATAGTCTAATGCCCCAAAAAAAAATTAGGATATGGTATTGATGAGATAAAAATAAGATTTTGGATATGTAAATGTGTGTGGATTCATTATTTCATGAAGTATATTTATGAATTCTCCTTCTAATTATATGTTTTAAATATCGTAGATTTTACAATTTAATCTAAGATCATTAGATACTTTGAATAATCCATGACTTTGAGTTCAAACATAATTGTTAATTGATTAAAAAAAATTACGGGATTTAAAGTCTATATTAAATCTTTTGATTCAAAAAAAAGATTCAAAAATAATTTTAATGTTATAATAGTTAACTTGCATATCAATAGAATACAACCTTAGGATTCAAAACTAATAAATATAGTGGTTAAGCATAAGTGAAATTACTTCAAATAAACTAAGTTTTGAATATAACAAAAATTTAACAAACAAAAACATGAAAAATGGAAAATATTTAAAGCTTAAATTTCTGTAAAGTCTAAATTCCAACAGTCAAATATTTAAAGCTTAAATTTCTGCAAAGTCTAAATTCCAACATTCACAAGGATTTAAACTTTGGGCATCACACTCTTGCACCTAATTTTTTCAATGACAAAGATGTAAATCTTACATGTTCCAGTCATAAAAACTTCAAATTTTGAATTTTATTATAATAACTATTTAAACTATGTAAAGTTTTTCATTATATATTTATTACAAAGTAATCTAGCATTATCTCTTTTGTGTTTTCATTAATTATCCTTAAATACAATGCACTATCTCATATAGTTCAAGCTAACAATTCAATTATTTATGAGCAATATCCATATGCCTACATGGGTGGTATTCTAATAAAATGTACAAATAGTTTAACCTTAAGGACCCTTCTCAAGATTTTTGAAACAATCTCCTTATTATTCCTTTGTATCTTGTTCTCTAAGACCTTCTCATGATTTTTAAAGCAATCTCCTTATTATTCCTTTGTACCTTATAGACCCTTCTCATTATTTTCAAAAGAATCTCCTTATTACTCCTCCAAATATGTTTTTTTAACATTATAGACCTTTCTCGTGATTTTCGAAATAATCTCCTTATTACACTCCTCCAATATAAACAATCAATCATATCTTGTTATTTTTATGTTATGAACCCTTACCATAGTTTTTGAAATATTCCCCTTATTACTTCTCTAATATACACAATCATTACTGCACTCCTCCAATATACACCATCATATCTTATTTTTTTCTTATTATTAGTCCCTGCCTCAGGAAGGGACTATAGCTTTCGCACAACGCTGACCGCCTATTAACCTGTGCTTTTTGCTATATTATATGGTTCATTTTGTATTTCGTTTACAATTTTTCCCTATGTCATGGATTAGTTTTTATTAATTCGTTTTTTGAAAAATTAAAAATTGTTTTTTAGAATTTTCAAAAATTATATTCTTATTTTTTTATTGGTCCCCACGATATTGACGAGACTTAATAGCCCGGTGGAGGGAAAAATCATTTTGTTAATTATCAAGCATTAAATTCATTTAAAAAAACAAATAAAAGTTAAAATTGATTCGTTCATCGATTATGCATTTAATAGACGTAACTACAGTAGCTCTGACATGCGCAGCAGACAAAATTTTGAGCAGCACCTTCCTGCTGGCTACCACCTCCCACCGCCCCTGCACATGGCTAAATGTCAAAGTTAAATATCTAAATTAATATATATTTTAGATGTGGTGGATATGTATAAAGAGGCTAAAGGAGACGATTATTGTGCACGTATTATCGCTAGGTCTGCTCCAACCCACGAGATCGCTGGAAGAAGATCTTTACTGCCAATCAGCTGAGATTTACTCTTGTACTTTCATTACGATGCATGCAGGTAGATTATGATAGCAAGAAATCCTGCTTCATATATTCTAGGGCATATACCAAATTAAAAAGTTTTCAACATCTAGCATGACTCCTCAAAGGGTCCAAGAACACCAGCAAAGGGGATCTGGTCCTTCAGATGTTTCTTCTGATTCTGATGATACTCATGTTACAACATGTGGTGGAGGATCAACAAAACAACACTTAAGTTGGACAACAGATATGCATGACCAATTTGTGGACACAGTTACTCAGAACAGATATGCATGACCGATTTGTGGACACAGTTACTCAGCGTGGAGGTGTCGATAGTAAGTGGCACTTGGACATTCTGTATTCTCCTTATTGTAATTACAAACATGCCATGTGATTCATGTTATACCTTCTCTCATTTTGATGTATAAAGTTATGCTCATTTATTTAGAATACTTGTTTGACTATGAGTTTTTTTATGAAGCTACATGTTACTGCAACACTCTATTGATTCTTATTTTGTGTTTATAATGTTTCTGTTGGTTAATCTTATTAATTTGACATTTATTTAAATTTCAATTATACAGTAGAAGTAATTTAACAAAGATAAAAGATTTTCATGGTTTACTTGTTGCCATGAATTATCTAATAATTAATATGGATTAACACCAGTTACAAAAGAAGATGATGAGTGAAATTGATGAGGAAATTGTTATGATTTATCATAATGATTTGCCATACTATTTTTGTTATTATTGTGAAACAAATAGCATTCTCTACTAAAAAAAATTGCTCAGAAGTGCTTTCCAATTCTCAAGTAATGCTCCCTACAAATCATAATAAGGTGGATGACATAGAATCTAGCTCTAACCAGTTGATGCCAAAGGGACCTCAGCCTCATTATTTCAATCCATTTCTTGGTATGATTGAAAAATCCTTTGAAGTAAAAGTGAATGACAACTACCATGTTATTAGTCAGACATCTGAAATTCAGGCTCTCTTCAAGGAAAATTGATGTGCAAAATGCAGTCCCTCCTAAACCTAAAAATAACAATGGTTCTCTTACACAAGACCAAGACCATCGACCAAAAATGATGTGCAAAATGCAGTCCCTCCTAAACCTAAAAATAACAATGGTTCTCTTACACAAGACCAAGACCATCGACCTGATGCACGCTCCCTCTAACATATATTTGGCAGTTTTCGGGGTCCGGGTCATACGAAACAGATTTTCTCTTCACAGCAAGACTAATTTATCAGAGAGAACGAGACTCTAACCAGATGCATCGCATGTTCCCCTCACTCTCTCGGGCAATGGACCACAATTTCTTCAATGAATTAATGCCTTGGAAAGAGAGTCCCTAGTCGAGCTTCCTGTAAGAGAACCCCATCGTCCAAGTGCTGACCATTTCTCATTTCATTGACGCTTGGCATGATTTTGCATAAAGTCATGCATTTAACCTTTGTCTTATATCTACCCAAGGGAGTGAATATATTTGGACGTGGCACCCTTGAAGTGATAGGAGATTAAAAGTTATAACATATTTTGTTATGAATTTGATAAATTTAAAATTAAATATATGAAAATTATGATTAATTAATATTTTGTTTATGATTCTCATTAGACATTAGAAGCCTGGAGCCTTTGTTTTTCTACCAAACAGGGCGTTGGAGCTGGAGCTGGAGCCGTGAGCAGTAGCTTGGAGCACAACCACCACCTATCTTAAGCTTCATCACAACAAGAACAAGCAATGGAGTTGTCATAACTCGGTTTTAAGGTTGCATTCTAGCATGCCAAGAATCGACAAATTTTAAGGTACCGCAGCAATGACATCATGGTTAGCATCATCTCTCAATTTTCCTGCAAATTCGGGTCACAATTATGTGTAACAATGTATAGTTGTTGGTTTCCGGTTACAATAAACTAAATCTTTACTACCCCATCTCAAGCAAAATCATCTATTGGAAAAAAGATCTCCCTACTTAGTAATCAAGGAGTTGGCTATTACATTTAGCTACCGAACATTTTAATGGGAGAAGTTGACTCGTTATGAGATTCAATATCTTTGAGTTACAGCCATTCCCTTCGATTGCATGCATATTGCTTTATGAAGTTAAAAATTATGAGGCCAGTGAAAGGGATACAGACCCTGTAGCTCCACGTCTTAGTGATTGTTATTGTTCATAACTTTATGCACGTTTAGATTTTTCCTTTAGGATCTAATTCCATACATCCCATTTGTTTCATTAATTATTATTGCTAGATGGTCGATGCTT
>SNQJ01S0039141.1:38267-52902 GCA_010110895.2 Picea sitchensis
TGCTAATAGTTTGGTCTGTTTTCCAAATCAAGTGCTCAAATGTTTTTGGCATGTGATGGCAGATAGAACAGTCTATAAAGATGGTACAATGAAAACAAATCCATAATTGCTAGGCTATTATGAGGAACCATCCAACCAAGAACTTGAATACGTTATTATGAGAAGAGCATGACTGGTAGATGTATTTACACCCCAAAGTCCGTAACTCGTCCACATGTGAAATGTATTTCTGATTCAATATCAAACTATTGAAATGAAACAATGTCCTTTTATAAGATAAATATGCTCCTGTACCTGTAGCAGAAATGAAAACGTTGTCAATAAAATCAAAAGTTGTAACCGTAACTGAACTCGATGTGTTGAAAATGTCCAAATTGAATGGGTATGCAAATCCCAACCTTGGAAAAAAGTCCAAAAAGCAACGAGTTCATTAATGTTAGTGGTTCCACCAGTCCTTACGCTCTAAGTCTAGCGATGCATCTAACATCAAGTGATGACATACATAAATAATGGATGTGAGACCTGAGAAACTCTTAGAGAACCTGTCTCAACATGCCATAAATGTTCAAAACATAAATTTTAAATCAGATTTTGATATCAGATAAATATATAATTATTGTATGTGGTTTTATCAATTGAAAAAAGCATTGGTATAAAAGTCCAATTATTTGCATTTGGGGACAAAATCAAATCTTTTGAATAGAAATTTCATTATGTTGAAATTATTATTATTATCATTATTATTTTTATATCTTCTTTTAATTTATTTTTTGTAGTATAATGTTTTTTTAAACCTTCTCGATCATGTAGTATAAATGAATGAGAATGGAGAAGAGTAGCCTCTCAAGTGTGTTGTGTTGTTGGTAATTTTATGCAGTCAATGTAAGAAAACCCACATTGAGGGCTACCCATTTTCAATATATGTGCACAAAAATCATCAAGGACAAGTGAGTCCATGATCAATGGAAACAGAAAATTGTAAGGTGCCATTAGCTCAAACCATTAATTTGGCAGGCCATTCAACAATGAAGACAATTCTAATTCTGAAATGAGCAATTGGGTTCAGTAATGTAGTGTGTGTAGATGAGTTTGGAGAAAAGGAGATGCATAGAATGATGACACCAAGGTGAATTTGCATTGCCCACATTCTAAAGCAGTATTTCATGTTTATTTGATGTGAGGGTTTACTAGTATTAGTGTTGACTAAATGGAATGTGCAATGGGTACCTTACTGTCTTTTGGTTAAGAATGGATCCACATATATATGTGTAAAAAAGGATGTGTCTATGAAACCCAAATAAGAGAAAGAAAGCCCACAAAATTGTCATCATAAATAGTTGATGGCCTCATAAATTTGATCTACTATAAAATATTTGCCTTTGGGCATCATGGCTGGATTTGGTATGGAGCACTTTGTTCCAGATTACTAGTGAATTATGATGAGTGGTATGTTTCTGACATTTAATAATGCATGGAGTAAGGTTTTTTCATCGGCTTTCGTATTTTTTCTCTTTCCCCATGGAAAGAGGTACCTTGTGAAGCCCATCAAATTCTCTGGTCCCTGCAAATCTTCCTTGACCATGCAGGTGCCATCTTTTCTTATATAGAATACTTCGATGGGATTTCAATTTTAATATGTGTCCAATTCACATTGTTTGTTTGCCTATGCAATTTGGCTTCTCTAGGTGTCAAGAAAAGTACATATTCTCTACATTCACTATTTATGGTTCTAGCAAGAGCAAACTAGTTGAACCAAGGATTCGCTTTCCATATAATAAATTCTCCATTAGAATTTTTCCTTCCTTGTCTGAATCATTCTTAATTTTTTTGGGTCAAATATTGAGTGTCTATTACCTTTACGATAATCCTTCACTATATACTAACCTCCACAAACTTGAGAACAAAACAGATAATTATATTTATATTTTATAACTTTAAAACCAAAATATTTAGTTGAATAAAACATTGAATATCTAGTATCCACTGAGCAATGTAAAAGATGGTCGACATAGAAATTCTATGATAACTACCGGCAGCCCATAGATCCTAATCGAGTACAGAAATAAAAATACACGTTATATATTATTGTTTTCTATTCTAAAATGCAAACCATCCCGTCATTATTTTCCGCAAGTTAAGTTCATCTGTGAAAATACAGAAAGAATCTGGTCATTAAACCCTATGACAACAGAAAGAATATGCTCATTAAACACTATGACAACAAAAAGAATATGCTCATTAAACGTTGTGACAAATCTAATTATAGAAAGAAAATTAAATAATTACCAGCATATTTGAATATGTACGAATTAATGAATTAACTAATTGGGAATTAGTATATCAACACAAAAACACTTCAATATTGATGATGTAGTATAAAACAAATTAAATAAATATAATGTATGAAGTTATGGATTGCATTAGAAATGTGAGATTGTGTGATTACATATGTGGCTAAAGTCTAACATGTATAATTATAAATCAATAGAAAAATAAAATAAGATCTATAAAAATATTAAACATTAATTCATATATAAAAGTTTTCAGCAAAAACCTAAATTAAATTAAAATTGAGATAATATTTAGTTTTATTTTATTAACCTAAATTAAAATTGAGATAGTATTTAATTTTATTATGTTATGAACATTATTTATATTAAAATAGTTTTTTAAAACTGTTTTAAATATAAAGTATGATATTATAACTAAATTATAATTAAATAAAAACTAGTTTGGCTCAAAAATATTGAAATTCTATTTATAAAAACTAAACTGATAGTTATCACTGATAACTATAAATCTGATCAAATTATAATATATATAAAAGTAAATTTGTGATAAACACTTCAAAAAGTTGCATCTCAATTTGTTTCGATTTTTCAATCTTTAAAAGCCAAAGTTAATCTCTAAATCTCTACTCGAATGCTAATCGTGTTCCCAATAGTGATGAAAAGGCCTTACTTTTAGTAATAGCAGTTATAGAGCTAGGCTTTATTTAAAACCATTTCTAAATTAAGTTTTTTCTCAGCCAAATTGACCTGGATAAATAGGTTAGCTTTTATTTTTCTATAAGAATCGAAAAAGATGATTTAATGTAAGCATAGTTTACTGTTGAATTAACCAAACTTCAAATTTTTTATAATAAATAATTAACCAAATTTAAAAAATTTCACAATAAACTTAGGATTGTTCAATTAGATTAGCTACTTTGCAACTATTTCTCTTATTATTTTAAGCTTATGAACCCTTCTCATAATTTTCGAAATAATCTCTTTATTACTCCTCCAATATAAACAATCTTTATTACACTCCATATACATAATCATATATTGTTTTTCCTTGTTATTTTAACCTTATGAATTGTTCTCATGATTTCCGAAATAATCTCCTTATTACTCCTCCAATATACACAATCATATATTTTCTTTTCAAATATTTTCAATTTTTTTTGGACATTACTTCTTAAATATATAAAACCAACCATATCTTCTTTTTTTCAAATATCTTTATCTTGGTTTTTTTCAATTATCTTTATTTTGATTTTTTTACATTATTCCTCCCATATATACAACCAACCATATCTTGTAAAAATTATTGTTTTTTTGACATTACTCCTCCAATATATACAACCAACCATATCTTGTTTTTTTTTTCCAATATTTTTCTGGTTATTTTAACACTATGAACGTATTTACGTAGGTGAAATTCTCTTCAACAAACAAGGTTACTCCGTGATGTGATGTCCCTATTAAACTTCACATTGTTTGGAATAGGAGTCCCTCCGGATTCAGACCGGACTGTTATTACTGGTATGAGGGGGGTGATGAAATATAGAAATGCAAATAGTGTAGATATGAATTATGCTAAATTTGGAAAATCAAATCTAATCTATCTTATCCTAGCTAGGAGCATTGTAATTATTGAATGAACAGATATCAATATCACCAATCGTTGCATATATTCCTTAAACGAATAGTTATTGCAGGGACATGGATTAGTAACATATATACATGAATAAATGATTGCATAGAAAAAGTATGTAACAACAATCGTTGCATATATTCCTTAAACGAATAGTTATTGCAGGGACATGGATTAGTAACATATATACATGAATAAATGACTTCATAGAAAAAGTATGTAACAATAACCCATTCACATCTATCTATTCATCGTCTCAGAACTATGATAATGGAGAATAAAAGGTATGGCAAAGGTACAACATTCATGGAAGAAAAGTCCATGAAACGAATAATGTAACCTTACAGCATTCACAATGACGAGAAGTTCATAGTAGGTTGCCATCAAAAAATATTTCCTCTCCACTGAAAATGGCGTTGAGGGATTCTTGCTATTAAGATCTTAGAAAGTAGTTCCCAAAATTACAAAATGGAAGAGCCTGTTCAAAGTGGGTGCTCTTTGTCATATATAATTGAATTTGTATTTGTTTCTTGGGACTTCTTGAATTCTTGAGTGACGGTTAGAAACTCTTGATTTTCCCTATCTTGTTTCTTTCCTAGTTTTACAAAAACAAAATTGATATTTACAATTCAAAACTCATTTCATGATTTCCCCTTGTCCTTATCTCTAATGTATGTTTCCCATGCCTCATGATAGGTTGAAATCAATAATATTCTAGGAAACAACAAAGTTTCTAAAGTGAATTCATGGACGACTGAACTTTGCGATAAAGTTTTCATATCTCTTCCTAAGGTGGCCAAGTAGGAGTGAATTAGATTTTGATCCTTTGAGGGTTTTATCAGATGCTCTCTTGTCATGGCACTGGTTACCCTCTAGGGAATCCCT
Organism: Picea sitchensis; assembly: GCA_010110895.2. Classification (NCBI taxonomy): domain Eukaryota; kingdom Viridiplantae; phylum Streptophyta; class Pinopsida; order Pinales; family Pinaceae; genus Picea; species Picea sitchensis. The sequence continues at coordinate 43,074 of SNQJ01S0039141.1, forward strand.
ACAGCTAGTTCCCTAGAGCACATGACCTCTTCTAGTTTCTCTTGTACTTGATCATCTGGCCTAGGTTTGCCTAGTTCACCGATTTGGGGCAAGTGGCAACTAGTTTCTAGCATGGTGGCTACTTTGTGTAGTTTGGAGCATATTTTGAGGGAGTTCTTTGAATCCCTTTCAAGCCTTTCCCCTATCCTTTGATAATTTGTGAGGGATACATAGTTTAACTAGATTTCCCCACTAGTCATCCTTGGAAGGAATTTTGGGGCATCAAGGTTATCTTTCGTCCATTTTTTCATCTCATCCATACCCAACCTTATCCCAATGAATTAAGTGTTGTTGGTTCTGGTTTTGTCCATTTGTGCGATAATTAGAGCAATTATTTTCTGAAATCATTGAAAACCAGTTTACATTTGTTTGGCCAGGTCATAGAATTATTTCCTTACTTTCTCAACACTTACTTTGAATTCTTGGATGTTGGTCATGTCACCTTTGTAAAATTTCACTTCTTCTTCTAGGCTCTTGATCCTTTCCTTGTAATATTTGATCTCTTGAACCATGTTCTTGATATTTTGCTTGAATGCTTGAGTGAAATCCACACCAATTGAAGAGATGGTCAAGGGATCTATGTGATATCCTCAACCACAACCTTCTTTGTGGTGACCAAAAGTGTATTGATTCCAAAGACAGGAATTTTATGGTGTTTTGTTGAATAATGTTGCCTCAATCCTTGTCAAATCTAAAGGAGTTCAGATTTGCTACTTTTATGGCTTTGGATGGTGTGAATTCTCCAATTCCCAATTACCTTAGGGGGGAGTGTCCTTTGGTTAGGGATGTGTTGTGAGAGGCTCCTATGATGTCTGTATCCATGGGTTTTGGGCCTTGTGCCTCTTCTTGTGCCTTCATTTCTTCTTCCTCTTTCCTTTTCCTCTTCTCTGCCTCTTTCTTTTGCTTCTCTTCTTGTTCTTTGAGTGCTCTCTCATTTTCCCTTCTCTCTTCTTCCTTCCTCTTCTCTTTTGCTTATGGTTCTGTTGTTTCTTCTTCAACTTCCCTTCTTCTCTTTTCTTATACCTCTACTTTTGCTTTGTTTTTTGCTTCTTGGTTATTTCTTCTTTCTTCTCCAGCTCTAAATTATTTTTCCCGTTGCACTTTGTCTTAGTGATGGGAGATGCTTGCTCTCCTAAATACCACTTCATCATAAGTTATGGCTCGTTTAGGAATATTTTCTTCTTCTCGGGCTTCATATTTGTAAATCCATTTGTATTTGCAGACCTAGTGGTGTTTGTTCATGGTCTTCAAAGGGTCATGTCTGCAAAATAATTTTTCCCCAAAATGGAAGGTAGTTAGGGTGTTAACCTCTGCATGTGCCTCCTTGACATATCTAAAACAATAAGTACCTGCCTAGACTAGTATTGGTGGCCAAATCATTTTTTTATCTCTGTAGAGGGATGCACCTAACCCATTTACCAAAGTATGGTATGTTGTTTCCTGCAAAACGAGTTTGTTAAGAATAAACCTAGGGAGTATATGTGGAGCCTCGATTGCATCGTATACACTAATGTAGGTTCCATGTTCCATAAAGCACCAATCTCCTACCCTACCTACTAAAACCATAGCCTTATTGGTCATGCAGGGAACAGAGGCATAGAACAATACATGGTACAGAGGAATGAGAAACTTCTCATAGATTTATAGTAGTGTATGTGGTACTTGTGCTCCCATAGATCTTTGTAGAAGAAATGAATGGGAAGATCAATTGTCTACCAGGCCCAACCCATCTCTAGATAAGCATGAATTATACACATTGCATCCAATAGATAGGATGACATGTGGAATCTTGCATATTTTCTAGGGGCCATGTTCTTTGCTATTGATATTGCTTCTGTCAAGGTAGAGGAAAGGATGTATGCCCAATTGAAAATTGACCCGGTGGTGGTAATAGTGTGTATGAAGAGTACCCATGACACTTTGAATTTCTAAGTATTTGATTCCTCGTACAACCTATAGAGCATGGCTACCACATACTAGTAGGGAGTCCGAGCATATTGGTTGGGTAGTCATCGGATGCTCTTCTCTTAAATTTCTTGCAAAGGGCCCACCAATTTCTCATGATGTCTCTAGGTTTCTTTGGGAATTCCTTCACCTAGTCATCATTGATTTATAGTTCCTCAGCTGACAACTAGTATCATGTTGTGAGTACCGATGGTTGGAAGAAAGACATTGTTTTTTCCTTTTGCATTCACTATCTTCCTATCATCCATATTGGTGTATCTTATAATGCATGATATAGCTTCAACATAAGGAAATACTATTGAATGTGCAGTTATCTTGTGCAATATGGAGCCTCTGATTTTTTGATATATGCCTAGGTCTAGGTCTCCCTCTATTGGTTGTGGGAAAGTGTGATTGGTGAACATTTGATATATTTCACCCCAATGAACTGAAGTGTATTTGTTGATGACACAGAGGGTGTCATCATAAATAGGACTTAGAGTGTCGACTTATGCTTATTTTTCTTCCCTCTATGACGAGACTTCGATGATAGGGTCTATGTCACCTCTCCTTCAGTATGTGGCCATGATCTTCCATGTCCATGATCTTCCATGTGGATCACCCATGCTATCAACAACAAAATATTAATCCGGTTAGCACATAGAAACCCAAATCAAAAGATAAAATACAAGATAAACCTTGAGGAACAAAATTCTTATATGTGAACTCCAGGTATAGTAGTCATGATGTTTCAATGGCCGAGAGAAAGGGGTTCCAATGTGTAATTAGTGTGAAAAATCACAATAATTATCTTAGATTTCAAAATCAAGCCCAAAACCAGCTAGTCGTGTGGTGGTACTATGGCCACGAGTCTTGGTGGAGCTATGGTCGTGTTCTACGCAGCATGATATCAAATATTTAGAGTGGAAGATGATCGTCCCTACAAGAGGAGGGATGAGATAATCACGCGAGGGAAAAACACAATTTGTGCATCGGCTCCAATGTTGGATTTTTTTATTTAGTAAAGGGTGTAGCCCCACCCACGGGATCAATAGTTTGAAAAGTGGGTGCGGGGATGGATAGTCGAAACGAGAAACCATGGGTCGCATTGTGTGAGCATGTGAAAAATAAATATGTTCACCCATGGACAACTCAAACGATAGAATGAAAACAGGTTAGGGAACGGGGTTTAGGTTTCCTACATGGTCTCATACGGCTCTATCCCATTTCCACATCATTGGTTCCATATTTAAACAATTTCCCTTTTGAAAGGAGAGCATATGAAAGAGCACAGATGTGATCACAGACATGTTGACTCATGAATGAGGTACACAATCAATTGGTTATTTTATAAATAGATAAGTTTTATGTTATGCTTATTATGTTATTTATGTTGTGTATGTGTTTTATTGAATGATGTGTGCTTGTTGGTTAATTGCATTCATGAGTTTTAAATATGTTGTACAAGCATAAAAAAAAATTGTGTGTTTGCTGCCCTATTTGGTGTATTAATTTGTTTTTGGCAGCCAAAGGTATTTTACAAGGATTCACCTGAAAAATTGCCAAAGGTGGATGTTGAATACCAAGTTTAGAAAACTCATTGTGCAACAAATGAGCCAGATAAATTGTAAGTGTTCATTAATGTGAACTCAAAATCAATGAGAGAAAACCCTAATGAGAAGTGAATTGGTTGCAATTCCAACATATCCCAAGCCCTGAAAATTCTCAACAATCCAATGTGCCAAGCAAAAATGTAGAAGAATCAATTGTCCTCAACAAGATCTGAAAGCCATCCTATAAATTCAAAGACTAAATTCAAAGACTACCAAGTGAACAAATGTGTTCATAGGACTTCTCTCAGAAAATGACACATAAAAATTGTCAATAAGCCAACGGACTGAAAAAAAATCTTTATTGGCATCTCAATCATGTATCCTATAAAAACCTATGTATAAAAACCAAAATCGTGCCAAAAACTATTGAGAAGTAAACTAGGTAAATTGTTGGTACTACTCCAAATCTTGAAACCAAATTGTTGATAAAAGTGTCAAACAATCATGCAAGTCACATATCTACAAGTGACTAAATACTCAAATGCCAAAATTTGGCAAACCATCCATCCATACCAATATCCTAAAAATCCTTCAAAATATCATCAAACTCTTGAAAATCCTAAAAAACACCAAATATTAAATTGCCTTGGCGAATATCCTCTAAAGTCAAACTAACCAATCAAAAAATCTATGTGAGTGATTTGTGTCAACATCATCAAATCCTAAACCCATTATTAATCAATCATCTTATCCTGAATCAATCATCAATCCATCATAAACCTCAAAAATCCAAAGCAAAAACCTCAATCCATCATCCTAAAGAAACCAAAATCCTCAAAATCAAAAGTAGCCTTCAAAATTTGAAATCTGTAGATCAATATTTTCATGCACTATATGCATACAAGTAGTGCCATGACTTAGTGAAACTTTGTTGATTTGAATAGTTGATCCTTGTGCAATGTGAATTAAAGTGTGTATAAGACCTTGTGCAATGTGAATTAAAGTGTGTATAAGACTAAACAAGTCCTTGATACTTGTCAAGTTGATCCAAAGAAGTGATTCAAGTGCCAAAAACAATGTGTCACAACAAAAACCACCAAGTGTCACAAACAAAATATTCAAGTGTCATGAACAAGAAAAACTTCAACTGTCACAACAAAAATCGCCAAGTGCCACAAACACTAGAAACTTTGATCCTCCTATTCTATTTTGGGCCAGATCAAATGACTCCAAATACAAATTACAAAATGTGACAAACATGCTAAATTGTTGGGCCTTCAAGACTTGATAAGGGTTTCTTGCAACTCGACCCTTATGCTTCTGACTCTTCTTAGATTGAATGGGAATTATGATGGATGCAATTACGTAAGTCTAACTCAAAAAAAAGACTTTATACTCCAAAATTTAAAACTATAATCAAACTTGATGAAAATAAATCATCCAAAGACTTTGTAGATTGACAAAAGAGCTATTGTAAGTGACCATCCATATAAAATACTTCGAAATTTTGGTCGAATTTGTTGTCAATTGCTTTAGCACTTTGCTTGTGCCAATTTTTCATCAATTGCTTTATTCCTTTGCTTGTGTTCTTAAATCGATTTCCTTGTATGTGTTTGTCCAAAGCAAGAGAAGAAATAAAATGCACCATCACGAACCACAAGGAACCAATAGGACCATGGCACACTATACACAAAATTCCTAAGACCCCCCTATTCAATTTCAAGTGAGTCTAGGTTTGAAGACCAAAAATGTTATGTTTTTATTAAGTATTCTCGTATAACTTCAAAATACACCTTATAACCCCTTATAAGCTTATAACTCCTTACAATTATTAAAAACTCCTTATAATTGTTTACAAATTGTTTTAATGCAATTCCACTTTTGTCTAAATAATACAAAATATCCTTATATTTCCATCTTTACATGGTTTACTTCCATCGATCACAATGGTTTAAACAAAAGAATCGATTAGTCAACAAAATATTCTTAAACATTGAAAGAACCTTATAAGTCCCAATTTCAAAATTAATTCCAAGTTCAAGTATGATATAAATTTGAATGTTATACCCACACTCACACTGTATAAGGGTTCAATGGAAACATCTCCACTTATAATTTCAATGCAAAAATGAGTGACTAGATGAATAATACAAAGTCAATGCAATGCCAAGCTCCCCAAACCATATCCCCTCTCCTTATGACTTCCAATCCTCAATTAAACTTCAACCTTTTACAAAAATTATACAACCATGTCTCTTTTTGACAAGTATTTTACAAAAACTTATGGACCCTTCAAAATTCTTTGAAATTGTATACTTCGAAAACAGTCAAAATGTAGAACAAATAGACTATCCCATTTACAATTGGCTTTGCACCATTGTATTCACATAAATTAGAAACTTTTAATCTTCACTCCATAGTTATTTTTTCATGTTCACTTATTCATTCAACTAGTTCAGAGTGTTGTACAACAACATCTTCCAGAACTTGTAGAGCAATCTTAAAAACAATGTGCAGAGGAAAAAAATAAAAAATATTTGATGTAGTAATATGATCATATGGAATGTACTTATATTTCTCACACTTCCATGATAATTGTTGATTTCTCTCTTCTTCATCATTCTTTTAGGTGTATGGATTCAACATTGGAACAAGTTTAAACATTTTACTTTTTGGACTTTTTCTAGTAATCATTATTGGAATCTGGCTATGTAATTGTTGGTGAAATTGCAATTTTTAATTTCTTATTTTAAATTTTTGAATGTATAAATGGATTCATCACCTGAAAAACCCCTATTTAACCTGGATTGTGCAATCTCAACAACTTAGATATGCAATTCCAACAATTCTTCTAAATTTTTTACTGGATTTTAGGCAAAACCAGTTGGAAAAATGTGTTCAAAAAGTAGAATGTTTAAACTACTCTTTCAACATCATTTTGATAATGTGATTTTTCAAATATTATGTACAATAATTCAATCATTAGTGAAAATCCTGTAAAACCATATTCTTTCTTTGATACTAATTAGAAGACATAATGAAGAACAAGAACATCAAGAATTGGCAAAAATGAGTAAATCATGTTGGATTACTAAGAGGGGGGGTGAATCAGTAATAGAGAAATAATCCTTTTTAACCACAAAATCAAGTGTTATATCAATGTAGAATTATCATCCAATAGTTGCAGAGTAAATAAACAATGAACAAATGAGAAATCATACACATACACAGTACACCAGTGTTTTTACGTGGAAACCCAAAGCGGGAGAAAACCACAGAATGTTTTTTCTTATATGTCTTTAAGAATTACATGCATTGGAAGCACCAACTTCCTTTGTTTTCCAGTTGCAACTGGAAGGAGGCTCCAACCCCCTAGTTTATCAGGCTACAACCTGAAGGAAGCTCCAACTCCCCAATTCTCTAGCTACAACCAGAATGAGGCTACAACCCCCTAGTTTCTCAGGCTACAACCTAAGGGAAGCTCCAACTCCCCAATTATCTAGCTACAACCAGAAGGAGGCTACAACCCCCTATGTTCTTCGACTACAACTGGAAGGTGGATACAACCACCTGTCATTTCCCCGTCCAACCGCCCTGACGTAGAAGTAGAATGATGGAACCAATGTCATACTATCACTATGAGATGTACTGTTGTAAACCTGTACCAATCAACCTGTAATCAACCTATAAAAAAACGTACCAATATCACGTGCCAACATGTACCATACATCAATCTGTATCTCAACCTGTACCATAAACAAATGCATCAACCATGCATCAAACCTGTACAAATAACAAGTCAAAATAACTTGTCCAAACAACCTGTAATCAACCTGTACCATAAACAAGTGCATGAACCATGCACCAACCTGTACCTCAACCTGTACCATCAACAAGTACATCAACCATGCACCAAATATGTACCAATCATGCATCAAATACACATAAACTATGACTCATCAAGATGTGCCAGCATCATCAACTATACACCTCATGTATGTGCCAACTCATCAACTACTTGTCTCAACCATGTATCCAACATGTACCTCAACCAAAATCCATCATCAATTTCATTATCCAAATCTGATTTGTAACTCTATAAAATACCTGGTGTATATGATCACATACCTACAAACCTTCCTTAACTTTAACAACAAGAGACTAGCTTTTTCATCAAACTTTACTTTAGTCTCACATGACTAATTTTGGATTAGTCAACAACCCTAACTTGAAATAATCATAACTATGTACATGTAATGAATGAAGATACAAAAATAGTACACAATTTTCTTCAGTGTCTTTTATGCAATTCCTCCAGGTTTCTCTACCTGGAACCTCTCAGAAAAGGAGTTATAGCAAAAATGGCATACCTTGTTGAATTATGGCTTATTCTAGAGAGCGAACTTGTAGAGTGTGCCCCGCATAGAATATTTGTTGTATGGATCTGAAAATGGTACACATAATACTAAATACTATACTCTAACCAATACATTTGGTCTTACTGAATTTGGATCTGTTTTGAAGAAGTTATGACGTTTTTACCCGAAACATTTGTTTTAGACTAGTTTCAGGACTAGCCACAAACCCTATTTTCCACGGAGTGTAACTCCAAAAATACAACGACCCACAAGATGAAATTTTTATCAAAGCTACTTGGATATTTTTCCTCAACATCCTCCCAATTTCACAGTCTGAATCATTCTATAAAAAAAATTATTGCGAAAATGGTGAAATGACCTGTAAATAACATACCTTAGAAAGCATCATCAAAAGAATTTATCCTCCCTTGATTTTCGGCCTTCTTTACTTAACCTTCCCTCTTAAATCCGGCTTATATATCCTTTGGTTAACTCAGTCACTTGTATAAATTCAATGTGCTCAAGTGTGATTAAAATGAGAGAGTCTTGCCTCTTATTTGTACTTTCATGTAGCTTCCTCGAGAGGTTACATTTTAACCATCTTAACCCATTTTCCTTATTTTAGGGTTAACCCACTTCTAACCACTTGTCCACTTAGCAATTTCTCCATTAACTTTATTATTTAAATAATTTATTTTGTGTCCACTTTGAATTATAGTACACTCATCACTTCACTTTATTATTTACCTTCTAAAATCTCTTAAACCATTTTCCTTATTTTAGGGCTAACCCACTTCTAACCACTTGTCCACTTAGTAATTTCTCCAATAATTTGATTATTTAAATAATTTATTTTGTATCTACTTTGACTTATAGTACACTCATCACTTCACTTTATTATTTAAATAATTTCTTCTTTGCAACCACTTTGACTACTTTGACCTTTTGGGGCTTCTAGATGACTTATGAGGCTTCTCCAACTTCACATGGACATAACTCTCTAACCGTGAGGAGTTATGTGACATTCTACATACCACCGGAAATGGAATGACATGTACTATCCATATAGAATAGTCTTACCTTCAAATATATTAAAACTCATACCATTATACATCAAACAAACTTGGGTCCATTACCCAAACCTTTGTGCTACCGGACTTTCTTCAAGGGTTGACATCAATGACAACCAACCCAAATAATCAACAAATCCAAAATCATTATTCTCTATATTATTCACATGATAATACAATATGTAATACAATCCTCTCATACCGACCATTAACAGTCTACGTGACTCATTATATGTTACTTAAAGGATACTGAATATATCCCAAAATAAACATAAGATGGTTTAGAACTTATGGATTATGAGAAAAATTGCTAACAACCTTCAACCTTATGAACCCTTGAGAATAACTTCCCAATTCATCTCTTAGGCATAAGCTCGGGTTGTAAAGTCCAACATTTGTCCTTGTTGTGACCATCCTTCTTACAATGTTCACAATGCAAGTCCGCCTTCTATGTGGCATTGGGAAATTTCTACTTTCCCTTTTGCTTCTCTCTTCCTTCCTATGTCTTAACTCCCATCAATAGATTGCTTACCATCTTTACTTTTTGCATGCCTCATCAAGGGCCTTGATCTAAAAAAGAATCACCTCTTTTTTTATGTGGACAAATAGCATGTTAATGTACTTCATCATCTACTTCCTATTAGATTGATCATTACCCATGTTAAAAAATTTCTTAAGAAATTAAGTGTATTCAATATTATTTAACTTGAAACTATTAAATTAATAAAGGATCATTGAAAGAAAGAAATCTACAATATACACAAGATTTATTCTGGGAAACCCTCTTGGGGAAGAAAACCCAACAAAGCTTCTTCAATATAGATTCGTCAACAAGTACAATGTCTCTCTCAAGAGAGATCTCACC
>SNQJ01S0039143.1:10213-22736 GCA_010110895.2 Picea sitchensis
GATAACTAGTGAACTGGTAATCAAGAGGGGGGGAATTGATTACATGTATGAACAAGTAAATATGAGGAGGGATAAATGGAAAATAAGTAATAGGAGTGGATAACTAATTACATATATGAAAAAGTAACCATGAGGGGGGGTAATTGATTACACATATGAACAAGTAACTAAGAGGGGAATATCAGGTGAATGAGTAATCAGTAGGGGAATAATTGATTACATGTGTGAACAAGTAATCGAGAGGGGGTCCCCTAGTGATGTAAAGTATATGTGAATAAACTAAAGTGAACCACTAGGAAGTAGAGTAACTATAAGTTCAACTACAAATGGCATGAAAATATGCATGATTGCTTGTGTTGACTAATAGGAATCTTGTGAATCATAACACAAGAGCATGTAGAAAATAGAGATAGTTGTGTTTTCATGCTAGTGCAAGTATGTGAATTACTCGTGATGGCCACAAGAGTAACTCCCTCACACACACAATAATACTAGTCTATATAGGAACACATTTTGTGATGGTTGTGCATATAAAATAGTGTCTTGCATAAGAAACAAATAATAATATAATTTAGACACACACACAAGAGAGGTGCACTAAAAGAATATTCAAGGAGAATATGAAAAGTAATTGGTTACATGAGAATGACAAGTGGAAGTGTGCATGAAAATAAATAATATTTTTTATTTTGGATTGTGGGGTAAATTTAGGAGATATATGGGGGTAGAGGAGAATTGAAGGGGGTTCCATTTTCTAGAATTGGGTTTCCACCTTGCATACAAGGATATTTATGTAGTATGGATACTTTAGACTTGGACTATCAAAGGGATGTACGAAGTGTTAGTTAGTATGGACTTGGTGATTGAGGACTTCGAGGATCTCAATATCTAATTGAGGGGTTGGTTGGGAGAAGAGTTGTCCACAAAATGTGTTGTGCATTCTGCTACTACTTGTTGCTTATTCTTGGAGGAAGTTGGTGCATTGTTGTTTCTCTATAAGTCCAATATCAACATGCTACATCTAGGTATTTCTTCCATCTCTTCTTAACTTCTAGTACATCTAGCTATTTTAGTTACTTGTAGATTAGATAACTACACCATTGCATTTTACCATATTATATTGGTTGATATTGATGTATTGATTGGTAAGTTAATATATATTTCTATTGTATTATTGGTCATTGTTGCATCATTGTTGGTTATTGTTGTATCTTTGTAGTTAAATATGCTTCATTGTACATTGTACATTATATATTTTATTTATTTATTTTATTTTGGTGGTCATTATAGGTAATCCCTATAGCTCAACCTTTTGTATTGAGAAGGATAGCTTTGTGTTGATTTTGATGTTAGATCTCTTGTGTCAATAAGGAAGGAAAATATCACTCAACCCGTGAAATAACATGCTAATTAAATGGATTATGGTGAAACATAAATGACCTCCAATCTTATATCTTAGAATCTTAGGGATCTTTCTTGGAGGATATGATGTTGATTCACCCTTGTACCAAGGGATTTTTTATTTTGGAAGTTGTGGTGGAGATGGAAGTTATGGTAGTTTTGAGTTCATTGACACTATGACACTCAAAATGGGGATGAAAATGTTAATCCATTGGTTAAAAAGGAGCCCCCTTGCAACAAACTATCTCTTCACTTGACAAGCTTCTTAAAGAGGCTTAGAGGGGGAAGATGATGGGAGATTAAAGAAAAGGAAAATAGTTCAATCGCCTAGAGTACTTTGGTTAGGAATTTGTGAATATGATTGATAAATATCCCAACCATCTATAGCCAACTTAATTGAAATATTGTTGAGTGAGTCCTTCTTAAGACTACACCAATCTCATCTAGAATTTTCTAAGCTACAAACCATGTAGGTTTGAGAGACTGTTATCTCTTACTAGGTATCCTAAAAAAGTTATCCCTATAACCATTCATGTCCTTACACAACAATGAGGATCACCCACGTGACCACAATAAAATATTGTTGATTAGATACATTGGGAGAAGGTAACATGAACTTATTTCTGAATGGAAACAAGGTAAGTTAATCATTCCATTTTTGTAAGGATGAGAATGCTAAAAATGTGGCAGATGGAGTAAGTATAATGACTTTTCTACTACTTCATATTCCAATGGTAAAGAAAGTGAATACTATACAACAGTTATTGTTTATACAAAAAGACGAGAACATGCCTTCCACTTCCATTCCATTCCATTATTCTACAAGGGATTAGATTTCAATCTCTATTATTGTTTGATATAAAATGAGTATAAGAAGGTCCAATTTCCCACCATCCAATTTGGATGATAGCTCAATGTAGATCATTTGACTACATATCAAGAGGTCATTGGCACAAACCTAGTCAATCCTCTCTAATGATAGTTCTCTATTACACGAGGAGGAAGATTACCTTATTATCTACGTTATAATTTTGTTTTTTAGTGTTTGTTATATATGTAGTGTGTTACAATGTGTCTACCTTTGAACCAGAAAAAAAATCATTTTGTAGACAATACAATATAATAAGAGCTCATTTGAAAAAAAATACTAGTTTTTCATGGTGGGAAAAGCAATTGATTAACTCCCAAAGGATGGTGAATGGATTTATAGGCGGGAAAAGTAAATGATTAACTCCTGAGGAGAACCCACATGATTTCTAATAATTAGGCTACAAGTTTTTGAAAGAAAGAAAGATTTATAACCCTAAATTTCTCTACACATGCATGCATGGCCTTGGCCCTCTTACTTGCATTTTTTGCCAAAGCATTTTTGAGTAGCTCCTCTTAAAAAACCAATTTTTAGAAGTTGTACGCGCCATGCACCATTACTGCCCACGTACATACGCTTGTTGCACCACTACAACTCGCGTACATACGCATGCTGCACCATTACAGTCTGCGTATACTTGCAAAATTTGCAAGGAATTCGTTGAAATTGACGGGCTATTAGAAGTTTCCCAACTAATCCACCTACTATAGCCCGTCACCCAACCGAATAACCATCATTTTGTCATATAAAATGAGGTGTTGGGGTCTCATTTCACATCTAAGCATAAGAACAGTGAAACTCTACCTGATTTCACTTCCCCTCCTTGCCCAAGATATTGTTGCCTTTTGTGAGAAATTGCCTCAACATTCCCTCATTAGCCCCTTCTTCCTCCATTTAACCCATTCACTTCCCTAGAAGAGATCAGAAGGTTGAGAGAAGAAGTTCATACAAGGTGCACTTGGAGCATGGTGAAGAGGAGCCTGGACCAAGTTCGTGGAATGGTGGCCAACTTAGATTGTAAGGGTATAATCTTCATGTTATGAATAAAAGAATTACATTTTCCTGTCCCAAATTATGGTGTCTCGAATACTTTTATTGATTTATGCTTGACATTCTAACATATAACCCTAAATTATATACGGAATAGCATGCTTGTAGTTCTTCGTTTGTCAATCTTTGGGTGTAGGTCAGCCCTGGGAGAAGGCGTGCAGTCAGTATAACTTCCAAGCACGAGGAGGTCATCACTAGATGTGGGATTAGAGGTATAGTTACCCGATCTCCTTTCTCTTTGCTTTCTTTATATCAGTTTTGGTATGTTTGGGGTAGTATAGAAAATTAATTAGATTTTAGACGGTTAATCGATCTGCCTACATTCTTAACCCTGGTGTAGTTAAAGGGGAGTTTTTCCCACTAGAAGAACTGGCAACTATACTAGGGATGCCTCTAGGGTATTTTAAGGGATTTTGGGTTGTTTGATTGGTTCGTTTTCCTTTCAAGTTTCTTTGAGTTTTCTGAGTCTGTCAAGGGATTTTAGTCACCTTCAGGTGCAATACCAGTCATCCCTTCCCTGTAAGATTGTCTGATATTTTCTTTTTTGGAAAGATACAGAGGTGTACATGCCCTATCTTGAGTCAGGCCGCGTACATACACGCTCTGCTCAGTAAACAACCCACGTACATACGCATCTTGTTGATGCAACAACCCGCGTCTATGTTTCAAGAAAATTTTTGAAAAAAGAGGGAGTTTGCCTCTTTCCTGATTGAAGTTTACACTTAAAGGGTTTTCTTGGATTAGTCCAGAGTCTTTGTTTACAGCCATAGCCTGGGTTTAGAGTTCGGTTTACTTGTCTTCTTGATTTTCTTGTGTTTACTTTTGAAAGGGTTTTAAGCAAGCTTTTGAATCATAGATTTGCCTTCTTGGTTTCTTGAGTGATTCCATGCAATCCACGATGGGATAAATATCTATTTCAATCTTGTTTTAGTGTTCTTTTTACCCCTTTCACTTGCTTTGAAAAAACAAAAAATATTTATTTTTCGTTTTTCTCTTAAAGGCAATTTCAAAAAAAAAAAACTTTTCAGTTTGGTAAAGTAGTTAGAGTTGGTTATTTGCTAAAAAGGAAAAAGACTTTGTTTTTTAAGTTCTTTATTGATTTCTTGAAACATAAGTAGCTTGTAGTCAAGTGAAAGTACGTTTTAGGTTTTCTTTATAAGATCTTGAAAAAGTTAGTTAAAGAAAAKTTGGTTACAAAGAGTTAGTTGTAAAACTTTKTTTTTGGGTTAAAAGTAATTTTKCTTTCAAGTTTCGTATTTTTCTCCTATTTTTTGTCTCTTATAACATCACTAGTTTCACCACCATATCCCTTGAGTAAATCAAGCCATTAAAAAGAATGATAAATCTAAAATAAACTAGACTTTTTATGTTTGTAGGGTCAACCAACTAGTTTAGGGTTAGGGCCTTGAATTAGATTGGAGAGGAAACTCTTCAAGGTCGTTAAACAAACATTGGAATCTGAGTTAGGGAGTGTTTAAGTCCTGTGTCGTAAAAGTTATCTAGGACCCCACTCTAACATAGGGGCTAAACACGAGGTCGCATGAGGAAAGGCAGCGGAGATAACCCCTCCAAAGCCAGACTGAACGTAGTGGGGAACACATATTGAGGATCTGTCTTGAGAGTATTACCGACTGCATTTACCTACGAATCTTCGTGGACATTGAATCCATTTGAAATCCTTTGTTGTCTTCCGGGCCACTTGCTTTAGATACCCTCGATAGGTTTCGGACTTGTTATCTTGCTCATTGTGATCCGCCCGACTGTTAATTGTACCTTCCTAGTGACTAACTGCGAGCTGGAAACTTTGTTACCCATATTCTAGGGACTTACATGGGTGACTGTGGGGGTATACTGTGGTACCTAGTGCAGACGTCGGGTAATGCTTCGCAGAGTATACCTGGAGGGTTCTTCCGTGTTCGAGTTTCACTTGCACCGGTTAGTTTCTCTAGTGTTGGCTGGCGTAAATGTTCTTCCTACTAGATAGTTGATTGCTTGATTTGTCTTATAAGAATTTTTCTAGTGTGTGCTTGGTGTTTAAACACTAGTTAAGCCTTACCGTGTCGATTGATATTTTCACAAAGTGGAAGATCAAGAGCTCTGTCGGTCACTAAGGCTTCAGGGCCTGTCACTGGTTGCATTGGAGCCACCTTCGCCACTGTTATGGCGAAGACTTGACCAACAAGGGTCGTTCAAAGCGACCGAGCTACATGAAACTGTGCCTGAGCCTGCTCCACAAGGAGACTATTTGACTCTGGAGGAACCTACTATTTTTTACCTTGGGGTGGAAGCTCTCGAGCCATCCAACCCTTTGATTACTGACTTGTCAGCACCGATTTTAGTACAAGTTGTCCCTCCAAAGGTGACACCTTCTGAGCACCAATTAGTCTTACAAGCAGCCATGGAAGCAAAAGTTGCTACTTCGTCCAGGAGTCCTCATACTCCCATTTTGGCTACTACCACAGGGGGTATCTTGCCTCCTATCCCACCTTCTCTAGTCTGAACCATAGTGGTATCGAATCCCTTTACCTTGGGCAGTGGTTCGATACCGTCATCCACAACGACCACTGCTCCATTTACACATAGTGCGATGGGCCCTCCATTCTCATATGGGATTCTCGACTTCGATTCGAACTCATTCCTTACCTACTCCTCCTTACAGACCATGGGTATGGGGGCAAGGAGCTTGAACGCTCTCGTGCAAGGATCTACTGGGGGTACTTCATTCCCTTTTAATGTTATCCCTTACGGTGGGAGTCATATACCTCCTATGTCCCCCTCCCTCGGTGGTGCTTTCTAGCAACCCATCGTGTTGAATTCTAATTACAGCTTGTTTGGAGCAGGCAGTTTAGGACCTTCATATTACACTACGTCGGTGGGATCTATGACATTCTCTTTGTTTGACTGGGAAACACAACGCTTTTTCTTCAGCTGTCGTCTCGGCTGGGGCAACCCCAGTTTTGGGAAACATAACCCTATGTTGGGTATTATTCTTACACAGGGAGTGAGTACATGAGTTTTCTCCTCTCAAGGGATTTGGATTCCTTGTAAGGGATTAGTTCCCTCACAAGGGATGTTGGTCAGGGGCAACCCCTTCCATGCTCAATGGAACCTCGGGCATGGTTTAGTACCTATGCTCATCGAATTGGCTGGGGGCATCCCCTTCCAAAACCCTTGGAACACAACGTAGTGATAAATCCCCTCCCAAGCCATGCCGTCCAATTACAGGAGTCAGCCGATGATATCCTAGCAAACACAGTTTCCATACGCTGGTCAAGGCCACGGTTTCTACCAGAACCCTGACCAGCAGTTCAACTTTTCCTGGCAACCTGGTGCCAGTCAAACTGCAGGACCCCTTTTTCTTGTACATGGTACTCAACCTAAACTACCATTTCTGGCAACGCTACATATGCTAGACTTGTTGAGGTTACTCAACGACCCAATTTGTCATGATCCGTGTTGGCCCCCCATGCTGACTAAGTTTCCCTCAAATATTCCAAAATTTGAAGGCAAGCCTGGGGAAGATCCAAGTGATCACGTGACAACCTTTCACTTATGGTGCTCGTCAAGATCACTGTGAGACGACTCTCTTCAGTTGCACCTTTTTCAACGCAATCTTATCGGGCATGCTGCAAAATGGTATATTGAGCTCGATCACTCGAGGTATTATTACTTTAACGACTTGGTGATGGTCTTCTTGAACCATTTCCAGTTACCCGTGAGATATGATGTCAGCACTGAATTTCTAGCCAACTTTGAGCAAACTAAGGCTGACCATATATCCGATCACATCCGAGAATGGCAGCATCGAAAGAAATTGATTAAGGTCTAGTTCTCATCGGCTTTCTTGTTGGATTGGTTCCTAAAGTCTTTGGTTCTTTGCATCGCCAAGGACGTAGCAACTTCTGGATTTTTTTCAGAGGAGGAGGCGATAATGAGAGCGCAACAGCTTGAACTGATTTACTCTCAGTCCGGCATGCTCTATGATATTTTTCCAGATGCGCCATGGTCCATCCTCAACAAGGCCAGGCAAAAGTCTAGACCCCATGTTGATGGTATTGTGGGCTCAACACAAAGAAATTCCACTGATCTGTTGTCAAATCAATTGCAAAAAATTTTGATACAATAGACTATGTCCAGACAGACCTCAGGTTCGACTATTCCCCCTACCCAAACGTTAGGCATACATAGTGTGCATTCAACGAACCCAAAGGCCAACCAGCAGTCTGAAGGAAATCAGAAACAACGGAACAATAAGGGTAAAGGGGGAAAAAAGGCTACTAACAATGTTGGTGGGGGGGAAACGGAGAAGAGGAAGTCGAAGAATCTGTGTAACCTTTGTATGAAAGAACACACGACTCATATGTGCCCTCGACTTGTGAAATATCAGAAGTTGTTGGCACAGCAACAGCTTGTTGTACTAACGAACCCATTTCCACATGGGAAAAACATGGCTCAAGCTTCAGCATCCTCGAGCGTGGAAGGGGGTAGTGAGGGACCCTCGTGTCTACCAGTAATAACCCAACCGTGAATGTTTACTTAATGAAAGGCGAGGCTCATATAGCGACCAGGGCCCAAGATTACGAAATGTTGGAATCTGTAGAAAAGGGAAAAGAATCCACAAACCCACTGGTTCCTCTCTAGATTGAGAAGATGGCGAGCGAAACAATGACACGCATCTTGAAAGGGGCATTCAATAAAGATTCCCATAATCTGAACGTGAGGGTTGCCCATAATTACTCCGTTGTGGAATATTTGGCACAGACCCCTTGCATGATGTCTACTTTGGAAGTCCTCCAAAGTTTCCCTTCGCATAGAAAGGTTATGTTATCCGCCTTGGGATCAGCAAAGACTTGTAACCCGGGAGAGATCGTTCTTGATCCAACCAACTTGAAACCCCGTCTCCCCTACCACGTTGTGTTTCAGATAGTAGTGGCTTACACCACGAAATCGTTTACTTGGAACATTTTCCGTACGGTGGTTGATGAGAGTGCCTCAACTTGCGTGATGTCGTTGGTGTGTTGGAAGGCCATTGGCCAGCCTAGTTTGTCTCTATCGCCTATGTTTCTTACAGTGTTCGATGGTCAGTCGTTCAGACCACATAGAATCATTCATTCTTTCCTCGTGCAGTTAGGAGGAAAGACTGTGTGCGTCGAAGTTGAAGTGGTCGATGCACCTCTTGACTACAACCTTTTGTTAGGGAGGAGTTGGACTTATGAAATGCATGCAGTGGTTGCTACAGTTTTTCGACTCTTGTTCTTTCTGCACGAGGGTCAAATTGTGACCATTAACCAGTTGTCTTTCTCCTGTCCTGACCCTTCATCGGGGGAATCTACGGTCCTAATGATTGGTAATCCTCAGCCCGGCACCGTCAACTTAGGGGATGGTTTGTGTCCATCATTGATGGGTACTTTTGATTACCCACCACCTTCTGGCGATGTCAAGCTTATATCGGTTGCCCCCGACTAGCCTAGGGATGAATTTTTTCAAGTTTCGTCATTTCGAACGAATTACTTTCAAGATCTGTGGATTCTTCCTTTTCCATCGGCGATGGAGGGGAAAAGGCATTCTAGCATGGCCATTCCCTTATCCGCGACTAAAGTTGTGTACAACATTGTTCAGCAAGCTTCGGTCGACCCCAATCTGACTCCCGCATAGGAGTTAGATCCAGTTCTCGAGCCTATCTGGGCTCAAGGTTCTCTTGCCACTACAGATCCTTTAGACCTGGTATTTCCCTCTGATGAGGTGATTCTTGAGGCATTGAATGGTACAGACAGACCCTGGGATGATATTCATCATAGATCTTACTTTCTTCCAGAGTTAAGGATAATAGAGGTGGGCAAATTTGTTTTGATTGTGAATGGAGATAGGTCTTGTCCTATTAATCCTTTGGCCAGGCATGCAGTTTATGCTGAGGGTAATATGGCAAGTATCATTGAAACGATTCCCACAGATATCTCCAGAACCCTTGGCATTGTGGAGAATGTTTTTGTCGGAGCGGACTGCTCCCCCGAAGAGATTCGAATTTATACGGAGTTATTTAAGGAATTATGTGACGTTTTTGCATGGTCTTATGAGGAAATGTCAGGCATAGACCCAAGAATTGTCGAACATGAAATAACGACTTATCCTAATGCCAAGTCGGTCGGACATAAGCTTCGTTTGGTAAATCCTCAAAAAGCAGCAGCAATTAAGGCTGAACTAGAGAAACTACTTAAGGCTAGTTTTATCTACCCCGTGCAGTTGACGGAATGGGTGTCAAACCTCATTCTGGTTAACAAGAAACAAGGTACAATTCGCGTGTGCATGGACTTTCGTGACATGAACAAGGCATGTCCAAAAGATAATTTTCCCACCCCATTCATTGATCAGATTGTTGATGACTGCATAGGTTGCGAGGTATTTTTATTCATGGACAATTTTTTGGGATATAACCAGATTCAGATCAAACCCGAAGACCAGCATAAAACAGATTTTATTTGTCCTTGGGGCACGTTCGCGTATCGTAAGATGCCTTTTGGCCTGAAGAATGTTGGAGCCACTTTTCAACTGGCCATGT
This sequence comes from Picea sitchensis, assembly GCA_010110895.2. Taxonomy (NCBI): domain Eukaryota; kingdom Viridiplantae; phylum Streptophyta; class Pinopsida; order Pinales; family Pinaceae; genus Picea; species Picea sitchensis. The sequence goes on from SNQJ01S0039143.1 coordinate 20,089, forward strand.
TGTTTTCTTTTCACGAACTTAGACATATATTCGATGCATATATTGATGATCTAGCATCATGCTCTTGCAAGAGATCTGATCATCCCGCGCACCTTCGACTAATCTTCGAACAATGCCACTACTATCAGATTAGCTTGAATCCTAACAAGTGTAGTTTTTGCGTGACATCGGGTCGTCTCTTAGGTTTCATTGTTTCGACAACAGGGATCATGGTTGATCCTCTCAAGGTTGAGGCGATAATTTAATTTCCTCCCCCGTGCACAATACCCCATCTTTGGAGCTTGCAGGGAAAAGAAAACTTTCATCAGTGTTTTGTCATGAATTACGTCGAGATCACTATAGGATTTATGCATCTCTTGAAAAATGGAGTCCCATTCTATTGGGACGAAGTCGCTCAGTGCACTTTTGAAGCATTGAAACGCACCCTTACGTCTGCCCCTCTACTATGGCCTCTTGATTATAACATAGATTTCTTATTGTACTTAGTTGTTGCAGAGTCAACCATCGGAATGATCTTGGTTCAAGAGGATGATCTGCTCGAAGAACATGTTATTTATTACCTTAGTTGGGCCAGAACTCAACTATTCTCACGTTGAGAAGCTTGCTTTCGCAACAGTACATGTTGTCCAGTGGTTGTGTCACTACATTTTTCTTCACAAGACCACCGTCATTGTCGTTGTGAACTCTTTTAAATATGTGTTGACACGACGAGTCATTGGAAAAAATATCAGTAGATGGATTGTAATCCTCCAAGAATTTGACTTGGATTTTGTTTCCATGAAATCCAAAAAGTCGTTGGTCTTTGTTGAACTTATTTCAGAAATTTCGGTAGATTCTAGTGATATCACGCCCATAGAATCGCCTATCAAAGGAGATATTTTTCTAATCGCATCTTCAAACCACTGGTATGGAGATATACTAGTCTATCTCCAGACTTTGAAGTGCCCCACTTTTTCTTCACGCGATGAGCATCGACGAATTCTCCATCAGGCACGAAACTATCTCATTCTCGATGACACTTTGTATCATCGAGGTGTAGATTGCATTCTTCGTCGGATCCTTATCCACGAAGAAGCAGATATCGTTATGAACGACTGCCACATTGGAGCATGTGGCGGTCATTTGTTTGGGTTGGAAACATCCCAACATATTCTATGTGTCGGTTACTTCTAGCCCTCGTTAATCAAGGATTGCGTTGAGGCGGTCAAGAAGTGCCACCCATGTCAGAACTTCTCTCGAAAGATGCGGGCACATCATGCTCCTATGTTTCATTTCATTGTTGTTATTCCTTTCACCAAGTAGGGGATTGACTTTATGACATGTCACCCGGCTTCTACCAGGGGGCATCGTTACATCATCGTAGCAGTAGACTACTTCACAAAGTGGGTCGAGGCTATGCCAACGTTTAACAATGATGGTGAAACAACGACTCTTTTCATTTTTAACCAGATAGTAGCAAGGTTTGGCATCCCGAAGGATATTGTCACTGACCATGGAAGTCACTTCCAAAATAGGATGATGACTGAGTTAACATCAAATCTCGGGTTGAGGCAATAATATTCGTCACCTTATTACCCACAAGCGAATGGTCAAGTTGAAGCTGTGAATAAGTCTCTCAAGACTATTCTTCAGTGGACAATCAATTCTTCCAAGTCAAATTGGCATTTGATGTTGTACTCGACATTGTGGGCCTACCGAACCTCTGTGAAGACTACCACCGGTTTCTCACCTTTTCAACTCGTATATGGGCTGGAAGCAGTCTTGCCTATTGAGTGCCAGATCTCGTCTTTAAATTTGGCAGTGGAACTACTGCCAGACACTTCACTACTTGAGGAACGCCTATTATATCTTGAGCAGCTTGATGAGCATGGTCGTGATGCAGCCTCGGCCAATGAGGCTCATAAGAAATGATTCAAGTGTCAATACGATTAGTATGTTTGTCCTTGTATTTTCTCCGAAGGAGATCTTGTCCTGTTCTATGATCAAGACAAGGATCCCCTGGGGGCAGGCAAGTTCAAACCCATGTGGTTTGGACTGTTCATTTTGAAAGAGGTCTTGAAGAAGGGCGCTTACTGTCTGGTTGACTTTGAAGGAAATGCCTTGGCGGAGCCTAGAAATGGGCTCTACCTCAAGAAGTATTACTTTTAGGTTGGTCACCTGGGTGACTTCTTGTACATATGTATAGTTCTTATACATTTTTTTGTCTCTCTTTTTTTATGGACGTGTAGTTATTTATGTCTTCTTCTTCACTGTGGCAGATGTCAAGTGAATCGGGGGTGTTTTTTGGGTTCGCGGACGGTGCTAGCCGACACACTCGGAGGCTTGCTTCCGCATCTTGGGTGATTTTCACACCCAGAGGCCAGTTGTTATCTTCCGGAGGTATTTGTCTAGGTGACGCCACAAACAATGTCGTCGAGTACAACACAATGATAGAGTTGCTTCGTGACACCTTGTCGCATGGCATTTCACACCTTTGGATCTACCTAGATTCTCAACTGGTCGTGTCCCAGTTCAATGGATTTTACCAAGTTTATGATCCTACTTTGCACTGACGTTTCCTTAGGGTATGTCTCTTAGAATGTTACTTTCATTACATTATGTATATCCATGTTCCTAGGATATTTAATCATATGACAGATACTCTAGCT